>JAYMFW010188689.1:0-15189 GCA_036785005.1 Tubulanus punctatus
TGTCAGTGATAGTTCAGGTCGTCTACTGATCCCACTAAGGTTTCCCTTTACCGTGGCATAAACGTTAAAAATTATTTAAAAAATGAATTTGTATTGAAATAATCAGAGAACAGTATAAACAGTATATTCCATGGAGTTAGAACAGATAAACTTATTTACGAATTATAGGAATTGATTGAAGGACATTCGTCGAAATCGTTCCATCATTATCTTAAAAAATGGTCCCTTGAAAAGCATGTGATTTTCTATGGCCTCTCGGAAATTGGAAATCCTTTTGAAATATAATTTGATTGCTAGAACAACATGGCAGCCGGGTGGCTGCGGCGAGCATGCCAGTTCCAGTCGTAACATCCGAAAACCATGTTTGAAAATCGATGAAAATCACAGGCTTATGGGTTTTTCGAAAAACTAGTCGTTATATTACGCTTTTCTAGAACGCTGACACTCGTCATTGATGGATGAAGAGTTCATGATTAAAATCAGTCATACATCAATGTCAATTGACGTGATATAGGTAAGTATTCGAGCAAGAGCTTCCTCTTTAAGTGCCTCAGGCGAAGCAAACGAATTCGGAATATCACATTTTGTCTAGGATTTATCGTAACGAAGTACTTTCAAATATACAGATAATACTTGTTACAGTTGAAATGAAAAATCTTTTTTATCTTTTCAAAGCATTCAATTTTTCACATAAAATTCTTGGCACGTCAACAATTGAAAAATCTACCAATTTTTTCAAAAAAATTTTTGACCATTGTTACAATTAATTTCCGAAAACATTTTCCATGAAATTGTATCACATAAATTTATATACGAATTATAGGAATTTTCGTCAAAATCGTCCCATCATGATCTTTAAAATAATTGTCACTAGTAAAAGCCTCTGAGTTTCTCTGGACATTAAGCTTTTCCTATATTTTTTCATTGAAAGTCGAAATGTTTCTTCCATATCACTTATTGATTGCTTATAGAATATTTCTCCTTAGTTCTATTGATTTAAGATGAGTCGGCCAGTTGGTGTTAGTCCTGGTCGGTTCATTTGTAATTTCCTTGCTTTTGGAATTTCCAGTTTAGATGCTCTCGACCTAGTTCCATCCGAGGACAGTGATCTCATTGCCAGACCATCTAACGCATATTTTCACAGTCTTCAGAATGACCAATTTCGGACGATTCCGCCAATTCTGGCGCAAAGTAAATGTGGCGAAATGAGAAAAAGGCCCGTCCGGAAGTTAGCTACCAGAGCTCTGAAGTGTGACCAACTAACGTTTAACTGCATTAGTCTGAAATGACCAAATCACTACGAAAATGTTTTCCTTAGGTGAAAATAAGATTAGTTATCCTAAAACTTAACATATATCAGTGCTTTACTGAATTTGATAAGAAAAGTAACGAATAAAGAATCACACAAAGTTTCCTCGTTGTAGGCCATTTTCGTATTGCAATATATGACTCGGTGATGTTGGAAAATAGGATGAATATTTAGCAGGGAAAACTGGACTTGTTACGTTATAGTATCGTAAATATCGAAATATTTCCAGAAGAAAGGGTTACCACTTTGTAAGCCATTATTACATTTTGTCTCGCATTTTTGTAATGAAGTCTTAGCGTAATCATTACCGCGTCGGCTTCGTAAGCGCTAGCTCGTGAGTTCGAAACTCGAGTATTCATACGACTTATGGTCTCTCGAAATAATGTCACTAACTTGGTCTTTTCGTTGAAACGAATTGCGTGATATGGGTGTCCCTGACTTGTTAACATTATATCTGTCATCACTCTCATGGTGAGATGTTATGGCTTTATCTCACGAGATAACGAGATAACGCTTCACTATATAACCACTAGTTTCCGTGCCATATAACACTGAATTCCTAACCACGGCATGATGATGTTGAAATCGTCACTAGTTTTACTAGCCTCATTTGTTTCGCTCACACTTTCACAGGTACAGACATTTTTACAGTAAATCCTTAATACTTATCCTTATTCTTTCTGTGAATTTTCAATTTGCAATCAATTAATGAACAATTTGCAATGGAGTAAGAACTTAATTCTGCATATTTCAGTTTTCCCGTGAATTCGAAGAGTACAAATGTAAGTATTCATTTCAAAACAAGGCCACTCCTCCAGCGGAAATGCAGCCTTCTTCAAAAGCATTGGAATAAAGTGTTTGCAAATTCACTCGTTCACTTCTATAAACCTATGTCCACATGGATGCATTTAGCATCCGATTATCGCTTCCGTTTATTCATAGACATAGATGACGAAATACATTTTATAGCCTATGGTTTATCGGATGCAGTATATTCGGACGCTAAACGCATCCATGCGAACCTAGCTTTTCGTGGTGAACGAGTAAACTGTTTTTCTATTTTCATTTCAGTGATCCACCCCGAAGAGTTTTCACAACAATATGAAGGCGATATCGTTTTGGAAAGTTCTGACGTAATTTTATTTTCTGTTTTTATATAAAATCTATGTACGTACTGTTTATACAGAAATGATAATATCATATCCCAATTAATTATACAGATAATCAAAAATGTTTATGGAAGAAGGAAATGGACAAACGGCGTTGTATACTATGACGTCAGTAAATTGAGTAAGTTGGAAATTTGATTCCATTTGGCATGCTCAGAAAAGTGGGATATTGAATTGATTCTCTATCTAATCGACTATATCTGCGTTTAAACGAAGATTGCGGTACAACACGACGGAATTTGCGGGTTTTTAAGTACCAGACTTACTAAGCGCGGGATATTGCACCGATACGCTCGTCTCAGAAAATAATCTAACGTCTCGTGTTTTTCCGTAGAAAAATGTTTTCATTGTTTTTATCTTTATCTTTTATCAATTTTCGTGTCAGATTTCAAAAGTTCGTCCGTGACAATGTGACCAGTGTCTTTGGAAGAAAATCGATTATTTAGGCCAATTAAAATTGTCTTGTTTTTCATCACACTTATTCCTTTAGATATGACGCGGGCGGGCGCTTTTTACCACGTAATTCGGGCAGATATTTCAAAATTAGGTAATTTTCACTAAATTTAAGATATTGATTTTTGGCTTAAATACTACATGTGGGTGCGTATATTCTAATTGAAAACCTATAAGAAATATTTTTATGTCTATTTGCTGTAACTAACGCGGTAGATTTCGAAAGTTATCAGAAACCCGGAACAAATTGTATCTTAACCGCGTTTGTATTTTTGAAATAGGTTCATCGGGACAGAATGCAGTCAGAGATGCTGTCAGAGACTTTCAACTGAATGTTGACTCTTGTATCCAATTTGTTGAAAGAACGGTTGAGAAAAACTACATTGATATTTACAACGATCCTGGGTAAAGAAAAACAAACAACGATTTTCAGAATTTTAGGTTGAGTAGAGGATCCGAATTTTTCTTCAATGAACGAATTACTTATTTCTCATTAGATGCTGGTCGTCAGTCGGTATGAAAGGTGGCATTCAGCAAATGTCTTTGAACGAAAATTTATGTCTCGGTAAAGGAACAATTCAACACGAGTTTCTCCACGCCCTTGGATTTGCGCATGAGCAGAGCCGATCAGACAGAGACGACCACGTGACCATTCAATGGGAAAATATCAAAGATGGTACCAAGCTTCATCGTCTCCTTTTATAAGTTGAATTTCATTGCAATATCAGCTGAACTGAAAATTGTTGTACACAAAAAATGATGGGTTATCACCTATTCAAATGAATACCTTGTTTTGATTCTAAACTTATTTTCTTTTTCCCGTTTTCATTCATTGGACCGTATGAATATAAAATAGCATACACACGCTTTTACTTCTAAATGCAAAAGTTTTGTAGTGTGTTTGGTTCATCGACTATGATTGTATTATAGATTTTCAATATAAAATTTCCAACGTTTTTCTGAGTACATTGTTTCGTTGGTTTGTTGATTTATTAATTTGTTAACGAAATAAACATATACATATGTTTGGTCCTAAATATGAAAACACTTTTCACTTTTTCTTTCAGCATTATTATACTGTAGTTTGATTCATATAGCCCATTGATATATGATACAATGGTTCGTTATTATTTAACATTCTTCATTTTACTTTTTATTATAGGTAAATCATTTAATTTCAACAAGGTAAACACAAACAACTTGAATTTGCGGTATGCGTATGGCTCTTTATTGCACTATGGAAAATATGCTTTCAGGTAAGAGGCAGCTTAGGAGTTGTAACTTTAAGCATTTAGTGGTTCTCTTCCTATAAAAACCCGGATGTCAGACAAGAACAGTGGAAATAGAAAAAATGTCTGACTTCCGGCCGATTGTCTGACAATGAGCCAGTTTACACTTCCTATCCGCCATTTTGTCAGGGTACCGCAGGGCCCCATTGTTGGGCAAATATTTCAAATTTTCTTGAAAAACTTTTTCGTGCATGATTTTAAATAGATTTTCCAGTCTATTATATAAAGGGATAAAGTTTTCATCTTTCAAAACTGTGGAAAGTTACCGTTAGAATAATGCAAACAGGAGATTTGAACATTACAACAAATAGAAGCGGTAACGATGTGAAAAATATGTCAATTTCAAAATCTTGCGTAGTGCAATCAACGAGAATTTCTAAATCGGTGATATCTTAATCATTTCCAAAACGAAATTCATGAAAACTAGCGAAATGATCGACACTTTGATGGATTCTCATATGCAATTTTGATTCTTAGTTTACAGTCTTTACTTATTGAGCTATAGCTGTTGAAAGTTTAAAGTCGGCTTTTGCGCGCCATCAGCCGTGTGTTGAGTGTGTTTGAACCTATCTTTAATTGAACATGGATTTCCGAAACAAACTAAGTAAACGTTCAGGATTCAGCTGAGAGGGATTAGTTGTGACTGGTCCTTGGGCTCTGTGGGTGTGTTTAGTATTGTTTCCATATACCGATCATGTAACAAATTTCGGAGTTCATGAATATCTCGTGCCATCTCTGAAGTCATATCGATGACATAAAGATTCATAAAAATCAAGAATGATTTAGTCTTGCTCATTCACACTCGCAATTAAGCTATTTTCAAGGATATTTAAGCATTTTCTTATACATAATTAGAAATAACCAGGATTTTACATTGGATGATTTTATACAACAGAATTTCCCATTTCTGCCAGCCAACATCGAAAAATATCAAAGAAATAGTCAATCTTCAGTCACATGTGTAACAAGAAAAAAGATTTTGGGCTAGAAAATTCCTAATCTTTATTTTTCCGTTCATTAATGCTTGAAATATGAATATTTTCTAGCCTAAAACGTTTAGCAGAATTTGACTGAAACGTTCACGCGTCACACAGGCTTGAGACAGACATTTTATTCTTTGCGAAATGCGTTACTGTTCATAACTAACAGCTAAAATAGGGACCACACTTTGATTTCACCCAAACGATTTCTTCATCCCATTTTAGCGTTAAGTTGATAGGATTTCTAAAGATATTTTCATAATTTTTCCTGAAGTTAACTTATTTTAATTAATGAAAGGTAAGCCTAAAACACTCGGGGATCGGGTGAAACCTTAATGGTGCGAAAGTGCGTAAAGGCCGTGGTGCGCAAAGGCCATTTTTCCAACAAAGTTATTCAAAAACACGCACGAAAAATTTGCCAAACAATGGGGTCCCACGGTACCCTGACAAAATGGTGTATAGAAACTGTAAACTGTGTCATTATATGACGTATCGTGCGCGCTGCTCTATTATGAGATATTGGTTTAAATTCTCCAACCTCATTATTGCTGCTGCTTGTTCAAAAGATGAATCAAAATCAATTGCTTTACATCTTTGGAATCAACTTTGATTCTCAATAATTACTGGCTCATTTCAAAATGCAGAATTTGGACCAGTGGACTAAATAGCCGCCAGAAAAATAAACCGATATCAGAAGCGGCAAATTTATTTATTGTTGAAAGATGAATGGAAACTATGATTACGATTTCAATGTCGATTACTATAAAGTCTATTTCATTAAATAGAAAACCAGATAAAATATAAATCAATATCAAATTACGACCGTTTTTATGTTAGCGCTTCTTAAGATAGGGGATGGTGTTTTGAAAATAGTATTTATATCCACAGTAAAAATGGTAAAGCAACAATCGTACCGAAGAATTCACAAGCATCAATCGGTCAGCGGAATGGTCTTGCTGCCAGAGATATCGAAATGGTGAAAAAGTTTTATGGATGTCCACATGTTGCTGGTGAATAACGTTTTTCTTAACCATCTATCATTCGCAGTGTTTCATTGCTACATTCTTAAAATAATCATCTTTCTATAGATCCGGAAATGATCCGGAAATGAGAATCAGAGCAAGTAAACACTGCTCTGATTGGCCGGTTACATCTATGTCCCGTTTGGTGGCGCTGCTGGCTGGTTATCTAATAATGTTAGAGTGTTTTACGCCTACTTTTTGTAAATAATTTTTATCGTACCAATGATGTCATCTGATATCTGGTGGAAATAAACTAAACTAATCTAACAGGCACCGAGTGATAACCAGAGGGAGAATGTTATCCGCCGTCGCAAAAGTGTTGATAAGCAAATGAATTCACTTATCTTCTGTTATTATTATCATACGGTAGTGTTTTCATAACCTGTAAAACCCAAACTCTTAACTGAAACATGGAACAACACTTCACATACGACATCTGATCAGACTCGGTATACCAAGTTATGGGCAGCGCCATTTTCCAATAGTCATACAGCCAATCAGTACGTTTGAAGTCGATGCGTGAGACGTCTATCGGTTATACGTGGAAAATCGTACATTAGTTAGTATCATATGCAATATAGTGGAGAGAAAAGTGGTGATTTGAAAGACGAAATTTAATGTTTTTTTATATAGCTGCTAAAATGTTACTTATCACAACATATGAGGGCTTTCGTCTGGGAAGTAATAAGTCAGCTGTGTAACATACATGTATTCAAAAAGTTATTCATTGTGTCTGATTGATATCTATTGACATTGTAGGGCCAAAAAACTGTGATTGCAAGTATAGAAATGGTGGGTGTCACATTAGCAAACCGGCTCTACCCAATATGGCCTGTAGATGCGTCTACATAGGTGCGTGGTCGTGCCGAGGAGAAGTTACCTTGTGCAAAGATCATTTGTCACCAAAGTGTAAAAAGCCCGATTTCACATTCGAATCGTGTGAAATTGGTGGAGGTGATTGTGAGGGATATCCATGTGACTGTGATTACTCATCAGGTGGCTGTCGCATTAGTCAGGTTCCGTTACCGGGATCAGCGTGCCGCTGTATTTACAAGGGATTTTGGTCTTGCGGCGGGCAATCGGTTTCTTGTAAACAACCAAACCACAAGAAATGTAAAAGTCCCGATAAATCGTACGCGACTTGTGCCCTCGGTGGAGGAGATTGTGGAGGTTACTAAAATCGGTTTGATGTATACATGATGAAGTTTGAAAAATCTTTGAATTAACTCAATGATGTATTATTGTATGGGTGCTCCCTTTAATCTAGGTACAGTCATTTTGACTCTGGGTGCACTCACTTTTTTATCAATATATTTGTGTTTGAATTTTGTAAATCGTTTTTTGTATTCCGATATGGAAAATAAATACTATACTATACTATACTATTTTCCTACATTTATTGAAGTATTTTCAAATTTATTTAATAAGAAAAATTTAGCAATGAAAATTCCATCATACTACACGCCGAGTATTGACCACATGTTTTTTTATAGGCATGAATATTAATTTGAAATCATTTTCTAAACGTGAATTAATCAAAATATTCTGACGTACAACGGAAGGTAAACGAATACGGTGCTCTATGAATTAGATTAGAATGAATGCAAAGCGGTGTTCTACTGTATTTTCCAGGTATATTTCGACTCTTCGAAATTCTATATCTTTATTCTCTTGTATTTTTTATATTCATAGTAGCAATGTTTGAAGCTTACAGAATTTTCAAATTTTCTTAAAAACTTTTAGAATTATTTCTTTGAACGGAATATCCTAGAACTCTACATTTGATTTGAAAATAGTATACGTTTGACAAACATAAATCTTTCAGCTAGGTTTAGGACAGGTTTACATTTTGAGGACAGTGCAAACATCGTGCGCATCACTGGAGTATTGTATATGGAATTCGGTGCTTTCCATACTTTTGTCGGTCGATCATATACACTATTCATCACGCTTCCATAGAAAAAAAGATGATGAAGATTTTTTTTTGAAAATAGAGATACTGCCGAATGGTTGATGTAAGATCATCCGAAATCTTTTCCCGAAAATTACCATTATTTCTTAAACAAAATTTAAAAGAAATTTCAAGGATTGACTAGGCCAAGACTGATGTGAGGGATCATCAAAAATATTATTCAATAATGATACCCATAAAAATAATTTTCAAACACTAATTTAGAATCAATATTGACCTACAGTTAATTGGACTAGAGCGATGCGAGAATCTGACTGGTTACTTGTTAATTACCTACGCGGTTGTTAGTTAGATCAATTTGCCCAGTAACATTATGAATTTCGCATCAATTAACGACACGGGCGCCGGACGCTGTAATGAAAATAATCATCAAACTAACTTTGATCATCAGTCACACTAAATCTATGATACTTCGCTATCTCACGATTTAATAGCTTTTCATAAAATATTCCGCCCCGCGTTTCTTCAAATTCAGATGAGGCATCGTTTGGTTTCAAAAACGACAATTAACATCGTAAATGATACTTTGAAATATATAGTATTTTTTCATTACCGAATATAACTTTCCCAGTCGTTAAAAGTAATCAAATTTGAGGATTATTCATAGTGGAGTCGACTATGCTATATTTAGCAGGAATGATTGTTTTTGGTTAATTTATATCCGTTCATTATGATAACCAATACAATTCTGTATTGAATTGTTATTTTCAAGTGTTATTCCAGAACCTTATACACCCCCTATACTTGCAAAACTCTTTTATAGTTTTCCTATGTTTTTCATTTGATAATGAAACATATCATGTATATTTTCTATATCTTCATTTTACCTAAAGATGGCGCTCATGCCGACACGTTGGGAATTCTACAGAAACCATTAAATTCCCAATTTTTTATTGTAGGATTTCTGTTAAATAATTAACTTCATATTTTCATCAGTGGACTATAGCTTTTTGGGATTGATTTGAAAATAAGGAGTCAATACAGACTGAATAAGGTAGTTTGTCTTCACGATTTGCAAATAATTCAGTCTAATGATGGCACTAGAACAGTTTCGAAATCGTCCAGTCAAAATTTCACAAACTCTCAGCCAGTGTTGACAGCACCGAATACAGTCGATTTTTCCAATGTTGTAACTGTTGTTAGGTCTATAGTCGTATCCGAAACAGTATTGTTACTGTTAGAAAAACATTGTTATTATGACGTCCTGATCCGACAAAAGGTGTCATCTTTGGGAGATATGATCGCTTTTTGTTCCGTCTATATGGTTTCGACTTAAAAAACTATTCGCACATTTTTAAAGAATTTTTCCCCTTGCACTGAGTTCAATGCTGTATTTTATGGTGACTCAATCAATTAGTAGAATATTACCAAAAGCAAAAGTGTAATCGAAGGTTTTTGGAAGGCCTACTCCTCTCATATAATCTAGAATAATCTACGAATTAAGACAAAAGATAACGGTTAACTAAATCAAAGTTAGAATAGAATAATTTTCGAAGCAGCGTATAGTCATTTTAAACATCCAAGAGCCGAGAAAAAATCTGAACGGTTCTTGATTTTCGTTTTACGATACGGTTGCCTCTCAACATTTTTTCAAAGGTGTTAGTGACATAGATGTTAATGACATTCTAAAAACTAATTTTGTCTGCGACCGAGCCGTCTTAGTAATCAGCTGACGATTACACTACAAACCTACGTGCCATACATTTACATTTTGGAAATCCTATATGACGGGTGGCTGTCCGTCCGACACATCAGGGCTAAGCACTCATAGAAAAACGCCGATTTAAGTGATATTATCATAATTTTTCCTTATTATGCATCGGGAGACTTCGGAGACAATTAAACTCTCATAGATGTACCCGTGGGAGACGAAAGACGCCCCGCAACCGCCACGCTGCCTCCACACCGGCGGCAGGACTCGACAACCGGAATTTTAAGAATTACCTGCCACCACCAGGCGCAATGTAAACCATCGCCCTGAACGTCGGTTCCATTTTAGATACCGATGTGCACTCGATAGTCATTTCTGATTAATACAGAGTAAAACCCAGAATCTAAATTTTTAATGAAAATATTTATTACGGGTACGACGTTTCGACCGTATCCTAACGGTCATCATCAGGTACTTAAAGTAAAATGTTCTGTTCGTTCATCTTGTTTAGGATGAAAAATATTATGAATATTATCAAAAATAACCCTCTTAATGTATTCTTGATGTTATATTATCGCAGTTCATTTACGTGCAAACATCTTCTTTACTAACACAAATATTAATGTCATTTCATTTAGTACAGGTCACTATGCATTCCAGCTGGATTTTCGTGCCTAAATGGATTTTTAAAGCTAATTTTATCAATTTTGAGGTGCTGATTTCAAAAAGTTAGGTACCATTTTTTTCCATGGCGTCTTCAGCCGCCATTTTGAATTTTAAAATGGAATTATATTTTGGCCTATATCTCAATTTATGAGCAATGTAGAAGTGTACAAATGGTGGCAATACCCGTGTTCATGATACCTAGGGTTCCATTAACACATTTACCCTGCTTGTAACTAATTTGGTTTAGCCGCCATCTTGAATTTCAAAATGGCTGCCATATCTAATACACTTTTGTGTATATTTCAACTTGTGAGTGACAAAGAAAAGTGAAAATGGTGGCAATACCCATGTGTGTGAAACCCAAGATTCCATTAACACATTACTTGTAACTAATTTGGTTCGGCTGCCAACTTACATATGAATATGGCCGTCATATTGAATACACATTTGTATATATCTCCGCATGTGAGTAACATATAGACACCCGAAATGTTTCGTAAGGCTTTTGTTTACATAAAGTGCAGCCTACCCATCAAAACTCGGATTGTTATCTTGGACTACCTGTTCAGTACATCATGCTATTCCCAGGAAGGGGTCTGAGGTTCTCCAACTGGAGTCTACTTGGCCTTCACCCGGTACCTAGTCAAAGTCGTCTTCTTGGGTTGACACATCATGGTCTGTTGTGTTACTACAGTCACTACACTTACTAAGTGATGTACAAGGCAAGTTATTGTTTCGACAGGAACAATGACTTGTACATTTGCCGTGACATCCACATTTAACGAGTTCAACAAATGCCTGGGGTGCAGGGAATTCTCAGAAATTGTCCCATCTGATGTGCTTTCCCATCTATTAACCGTAAGTAGAGGTATTCTCGGCTAGGGGTCACTGTAACTTTTGTTGATCGTCGAAATTATATTAGCTCTCTGGATGTGTGGTGTTAGTGCAACAAGAGTGGGGGCAACCTTTCTGCTTCAAGATTCTTGGATTTGAACAACTCCCATCTCAGCTCCTTGACTGTGGTGCATTTGCTGTTCTTGGCATACACTGTACACAGAAAGGTTTCAGGAACATATGACATGTTATCCAGATTGAAACCATCTTCACCAAATTTCTGGAAAACATCAACTACGTCACAATTTTATTCGAGGATTAGATAATGCTTTATCCACCTACTCTTGGACATACCGGCAAATTTCCCTCCCCAATCAGCACCACTGAAGGCACGTGGAGACCTAGCAGTCCTTTACTTTTTTCTCTTCCAACTGCTACACATCTTCCACGTATGTCAATTGTGCATCTCGCCTTTCATTTTCCAGTGATGAAATAAAGCTCGCGTAGAATGTTGTTGGGTGAGAACAAGTCCATTAAGTAAATGAATACATCTATATCTGGGGAATAAACATCTATATCTCGGATGTCTCCGCCAGTCTTGGGTGCATCAAGCACATGCATAGGGATCAATGTATCTGCCCCCTTTGTGAGAGTGCTCACCAATATTGGCATCAAAGACATTTGGTTTGTTGGAATATGTTGAGATTCCATAGACCAAAAACTACACTCTTACTGCTATCTGCATAGTCATTTCCCCAAGTATTCTGTTAGTTTAGACTTTGTTTCATTGTGAGACAGAAGGGTTTTCAGTGGTACTAGTTTGATATTGGTTGAGTCTCTGATGTCAGATTTGACCAAGTTGGTGCCAGCAGACCTTTTGCCACGCGTCTGAGCATTGAGAGAGTTGTCAATACATCTGTCAAAGATAATGCGTCCTTCATCATAATAAGCAGATATGATCTTGCGGGAGCTTCGAACAAAATTATTCGCAAAGTCAGAGCAGTATACCATCGACGGGCCTTTCTTATTTGATTGGACAACTGCTTGGACTCAAAATTTACAAAGTTAGGTAATAAAATTAATTTTGGCACAAAAATCCAGGTGGATCCAAATATGTCACATATGGACCTGTACTAATTGAATTAAAATACAGTACAATATCGTGTCTCAAACAACACCACTCCAACAACACCCTTATAATCAATATGCTTTAAACCCTCACGTTATCGGCTATGAACTGGAGAATAGCATGGGGCCTAAGTAGGGCCCGTGGAGAAGTAGGGGAGGGGGAGGGTTGAACAATCTTACTTCAGTCGATATGGTGACTACAGAGCAGAGGGACACGTAAAAGGTCCGGAAAATGGCACCACCGGACCGTAGATGACTATAATACGATAAATCGGCGCTAGGTGGCTGCATAAACATGTTTACCTATTGGTAAACTTTCTTTTATGCAGCCACCTAGCGCCTGGGCCGAAGCTATGTTTTCGGCAGATGAATCAAACCTTGACCACTTGACAACGCGTGTACTTTGGCTTGTCCCCCACTTAACCAGTGAGGGGACATGATTTTATTACAAAATCTACATAACTATTATAGCATAAAATGACAATTTAATGGTTAATACAATGTTTACAGTACATCTATCTATAAAGGGAAAGACGCGTTTCACCCTAACAAATCACGGCGAGGCGGTCGCGTTTACCGGATTGTATCGCATTTATATCGTTCGGTGTTATGAGTGGCGAGGTCGAGTTGAACTTTTCTAAGGTCTAAACTGTCTTGGAGGGCCGAAATTTGGGCATCGATTTACAAGCTATACTTTCAATGCTTAGGAATCTCTGACACCATCGGCTTACCGCACTAGCTAAGGCCCTATGCTCATTTTTCTGCAATTCATCTGCACATCGCAGTTCGAATCCCGAAACATATTTTTCAGAAATTTTCTTAAATCGTTCAAATAATATTTTTTTCATATTCATTATTTTAATTACTATTTCATATATATAGATATCTATGTTCTGGGATGGTATGATATAAAACTACTAGAATTAAAAAATAATCCTTCCTCCGTAAATTCGATGTCACCCATTCAAGATAAAACCTCGATGGACGTTGCTTAACCGTCCCGTGCCAATAATAATAATAATGATAGGTTCAAGTCCCCTCTCACCATTATTTAAACGGTTTCCAAAACCTTTTTTCTTCCAACGAGTCGTGTGTCAATTCTTTTCATCATGAGTTCAAGCTCTGTTCAAAACTCGATTCTTCACAGTTCAAGAGGGAAAGTCCGTTTTCCTAACCACAGTTACATCAATTATATTAAATTGTACGTGGTTGATTGTGTTGCTATTTATCGGGACAATGGCAATGAAATCACGGTAGTATAATTATGGGATATAAAGGGGTTACGTTTCCAATTATTTACCAACCAGTCGGATGAATATTTAGTACCCTACGCAGGATACAATATTTCAAAACCCCCATGTAGAAAGTTTGGACTACTACAGGGGCAGATCTAGGTTTTTTGGATGGCAGGGGTCCAAGTGAGAATTTTAGGGCACTCTATGAGCTGCGAAGTCTGACGGCTGCAAGATGGGGGAGTGCGAGGGGCCCCTCTCACGTCAGAAACATTTGAAAAATGTACCATAAATCCCGAAATTATTTATTAATCGTAAATGAGTTTATGTTGACATAATAACTCGACATAAAATCGGAAAAACTTTTTATTAATCGTAAATGAATTAATGTCGAGATATAACTCGATATTAATTCAATTCTTATTTTTCCTAAATGATGTCTCCAGGATGCTTCCGTAGTTTAATGCATTGTTTTTCACATAAACTGGTAATACATTGTAGTACAATTACATTTGAATCAACTTTTTACGAAAAATGTTACACCTATGACATAAGATGAGGATGATTGCTAAGAAAAAACAAACACAAAATGCGTTGAAAAGAAGTCTGTTCCAGAGGTGGTTTAGGAGGGGAAAATATTGTTTGTCATTCCCAAAATCATCAATTTCCCTGGGCGTAAAAGATTTTGTGTGTAGATCCGGTGTAGATCTCTTTATAGCAATAGAAATCATGGTTAAACCTGTATTTGTAGCGAGGAATATCCAAGATATCGTGGATATATAAGGGGACTGTGTATTTGTGTGCTGAAGAAAATGCGTTTTGCATGAAAAACAGTTTACAGAGTTTTAAAGAGAAACAGTTTACATTTATTGGTAATCAAAGACTGATAAGTTTAAAATTCAAAGTATATACACCTATATCAGAACACACTAAGATAGCATCGCGGTTTGCTATTTATATCGTCTATTCTCGACATACTTAAGATTCATCCACCATGGAAGAAGGACTTTTAGCTCTTAGAAATAAGGGAAAATAATTTAGGACATTTTCAAAAATGATTTAAAAAAATGCTAGGATCGACATCACGGTGTCGAAAAATCCATGACTAAAAGAATGAGAGGAAAACACAGGCTCTGACAATGAGAAACGAGTTAAACATGTTTTGCCTGTTTGTGGAAGATACCGGCCTTGTTAATTCACAGGGGAACCTATCGGCGATAGGTTCAATTTCTATTTTTCACTTCAATTTTTTTTTGTCTGGGATAAAAATGTATGAATTCAATATTGAGGTCGGCATCATTCATAAACGGATGAATTCATCATCATCATCATCATCATCATCATCATCATCATCATTATCATATGACTCGATATGCGATGTCATATCCAGTGGAAATCGGCTGAGCGTCGAATGGCTGCATGGTTCACACTCGTTTACCATCTTCCTGTAATTAGCCCATACTTGGTTATGAGCGAAACACACT
>JAYMFW010188800.1:1603-15172 GCA_036785005.1 Tubulanus punctatus
AGGTCCAGTCCCCCCCCCCCCCCCCCGCTATCGCAGACAATATACAATATCGATGGCGAGTACAACAATATTGTACCGGGTTTCAGAGGTCATTCAGAATTTCTGACGTGATATTTTTGTCATATATATTTCTGAATGTCCCGCAGTATTGCGATTTTCCGAGGAATAGGATTCTGAGCTACACGAAGACTTGAGAATCAATTGTTTTTAAACATTTTTACAATTTTTTCCGAACAAGTGCGTATTCTATGCGGATCCTAGATGCAGAGTAGGGCCTACTGTATAGATTCATTTTCGATTAAAATCAAAATAACGATTTATACTTTAAAAACTGGTTGGTCAAGGAAATCCCCATTTCTTGAATCAACAGTATTGCGCTTTGTTTTGTTTCAAGCTAATAAAAGATATCATGTTTAGATTGTTGGGACAAGGAGGTCCACAATATGGATAATAGAACTTTTTTGAAAAAAGGGGAATAATTCGGAAAGCATTTTTAAGCCACCTCGTCGTCTCTTTCAGTAATTGATGTGATTGCATTATATTTTAAACCAATTAGCAGCCCTGTATAAATCGTCGTCCGTCTTCTTTAGATTTCATCTATTTCATATTATATATGATAAAAAGCAAGATCGTTGGTTTATTTCAATGTTGAGAACTATGAAAATAATCAGATTTGGGTGAAGGTGCATCGCCCAGTAATTGTTGATAAAACGTACAGTTGAACTTTATACAGCAGGTATTTCATTGCATTTGTTTGATCTGATTTTATGGTAAATATATCCAACTTATATCCAGCTTATTACATTATGTGACTCAGGTGAAATTGGGGACGAATATCACTATTGGATGGTCTGTCATTCGCACAATAATCTTAGGCAGAAATATCTTCCTAGTTATCATCATAACGATCCGACTGAGTTGTTTATGAGTTGTTGAATTCAACATTCCTGATATAATTGATGAAAATTCTAATTTGAAAAGTTCTGTAAATTGCTTATTTTATAAATTATGTATTTTATTATTTCCTACAATATTGTCTTTGTCAAGATGAATGAAGTAATCTTATCTATATATCCATCTATCTATCTATCTATCTATCTATCTATGGTCAATACAATACATGCCTCAGTCCTGCCTATATCGACATATCGAAGGTCGTTACAAAAATCTGCACGCCGTCTGTACTGCAAATCTAAACTTGTTTCATTTTAAGAGAATTTGTGTCGCCTTAGCCCCAAAACGTCATTCTCAAAGAGTAGTTTTGATATACACCGGAATTAAAAGATAAAAATATCCTGCCTAGGCCGCGCTTGGTAAAACATAAATAAGTTATTATTTTGTTATCGAAATCTTGCCCTACAATCAGTCTTTTGGACTTTGACAGAATGAACCAAATAACGGATGATTGTTTAACACTGTAAATCAAAATGGATGGTAAACTCATTCCCATGTTTTCACTTTTCATCTAGCCACCACACTTTCAGACAAAACGAATTTAACACGAAAGGTAAATAAACTCTTCATTTTATCCTTAAAATTTAAATTCGTTCCTGTCGCAGAACTAGTTTTTCATAAACGAGTTTACTGAATACCCGTGGCTATAATAATATTTCAACTCCCTAAAACGTAATTCTGGGTAATTTTTCCTTCATCAAATTCTATTAATATTTTCAATTACTATATTAGACAATATGAGAATGAAAATTATACGGAAATTTTTCGATTTATGAATTTAAGCATTTTCTACGCAACCGGTGGTGGTGTACATCTTTTATACTTAATCGTTTTTTATGTATTAATCCAATTTTATACAAGGACATAGCTGATGTCTAATTGACTGAAATGAGGTACATTGTCCTGGGGCAATAAAAGAAAAACAATTTCTTTCAAAATTACTACCAGATTTTAAAGTCGCACAAAACTATAGTGCAAGATTATAAAGTTACTTTAGTACGCGATTTTTAAGTCGCACATAACTTTCGTGTGAGATTTTAAAGTCGGACATAACATAAATTTAGTGCGAGATTGTAAAGTCGCACATAACTTTAGTGCGAGATTTTGAAAATTGAACATAACTTAAGTGCGAGATTATTAAGTCGCACATAACTTAAGTGCAAGACTTAGCTATTTACACAGATCAATACAACGACGACAACAATCTGCATTACATAACAACATCGAGTTTTGAATAATGTTCTCCAATCTAGCAGTAAAGTCTTTTTCCTCCAGTGCCTTACATTAACATTTCTCATTATTGCGGTAGTTAATCAGTGCTTTACTATTCTTGACCGAAGTCCGTTTAGAACTAGTGGAGCTGCAACGAGGATTAATATGTTATTTTCTAGAGTTCCTTATTCTTCAAGATACATTTTGGGCTATTGGATTCAGTTTTTTCCGTCTGCCTTTAGACAGAAATCATTTTTTTAGGAGTTTTTCGTTATGCATTGAGATTTTTGTTTTGATAGTTGGTTTTTAGGTTTATTAACTCAAGGACTATCAGCGCACCAAGAATTCTATCCACCTATTCCATGTTGTAATCTTCTCGAGAGCTCTAGCCTACAGAAAATTGCCTCACTTATTTTCTGCTTCCGTCGTCCGCCTCTCCCCCTTTTCATGATCAATCCGAACGGGCAATCTCCAGACGATACTGGCCTGTGCTTTTTAGTTAGCTTGTTCGTCAATAGAATAATCTTTAAAAAAACATTTGCTGACATGTACACGGCCCTAAACTGTGGGTGGTTGGATGTAATGAAGAAGACGCAATTATTATCCGTATCTGAAACGTAAGATGTTTAACCCACTTGTTAGGACTGGGTAAATGTCAAAACGAGTCTTGATTCTGACTTGCGAACCATCCTTTTGTGGATGGTGAGTAGCTCAGTCAGTGAAGGCTTTGGCTGCCATGTGCTGGTGATTGGTGCCTGAGGTCAACCCCCAACCGTGTCAGTCTGTCACTTAGTGTAGTGTTCCTGACGGGTTAATTAGTGGATTAAACATCTTACAAAACAACGTGTTCTGTTTTGAACGTTTTTGAGACTAGTCATTTTAGTCGCTTATGTCCTTATTTCTTCATGAAATACAATGATGTTCATCGAATAACTTAAATCATCGTTCATAAGCACTTTTTATATGTCCTGGTCACTCTGTTGTTTGTCGTTGTATGTGGGAGACCTATTTATCATCAGAGCAACAACGTGCAATAGAACTCGACACCACCAAACAAAAGACTCAACCAAGTTAGAAGATGGAGATTGTCTTATACAAGTCAAAACTAAATTATCTTATTTTCTGGACATGCATCAAAATATAGTAGTTATTTACAAGTTAGGTGAATCAAAGTATACACTAATCATAAGTTAGGTAAATCAAATTCAAAACCATTCCCTTGATAAAATTATATTTACAAGTACTGCACCATGATCAAACTCGGAGCTCTACATTACAAAGCGTCGTCCCAAAATACAGAGTCGTCCATAATAGAGAGTTGAAATGACAGAAGCATGAGATCCCCCCATTTCTCGGAACGCAGCCCTGTTTATACCCAATATCTCTCTACTATGAAACATGGGTAATTATTTTTCAGGTCCACTCCTACGTCCAATCAAGAGCTAGAATATTTTACTGACTTTGATCAACGCTATCCTGTCAATGCAATACGGCCACCTACCCACGGTAAAAAATACATGTTTCCCCTAAAATTTCTTGATATATATTTCTTGCAAATTTCACCTTTTGATATATATGATACATATTTTCTACTACTTCCTAATCAATATAAGATGCACAACATTCTATTTATATTCTATTCACTACATATGCTTATACTCTGTTCTAGAGTATCACTTCGGAAATCGTGACTCTGAGACTTAGGCGGGATCTGTTTTCCGGAAAAAGTCACAGGGCTCTATTTTTGGTACAATCCGCCCGCAGTGGTTTCTTTACTCCATATATTACGAAAAACTAACCTCAATTGTGACCATTCTTGCGATTGTGTTCATTTAACGGTAGGTGTCATGTAAGTGCAAAATTAGTGTTTTTTCAATGGCGTCTAGCGCGCTGATTGGCTACAATATTTACATGCACCTGTCACAACATTATTTCAAAATGGTGCTTCCATGATTGCACTCCGTAACGCATTCTGATTGGTCAGATGAGTTATTGATTGTTGGATGCCGTACACGACCAAAGTAAGCATCGGTTAGTTCGGTCGATACGATGTAGAGCCAAATGAAACGCTGCAAAGAAAGCGTGTATTTTTGGTGACTCAATTAGTTTTGACTCCGAAATTTTCAGTGAGTCATCGTTATCAATCAGCATTAAGCTGTCAATTTTATAGTTTTGGAACCGTCAAAATCCCCTGGTAAGCCCGTGATTGGCGGGGTTCAACTCGGACAACTGAACATTATGGGTGACATACGAAAATCTCATAAAAATCCTCTGTGACTGGGGAATTGTAGATGGATAATTAGATGAGCTGCGTCACTATTGTTGTTTATGACTAATTGTTTTAATATCCCTGCATAACAATATTGTTAATACGTGTTTTTACTATCACGGCTCAATAATTCACTGCATTAAACCATCGTTTGTAGTCTACAACATAAGCGAGCTGGTATTGAGCGTCGCCACCGATTCACTTACTCGCTGAACAGAAATGCCTTTTACTCTCATCAGTAGCAACAGGTTCACTGTGTATAATGTTTATTACGACATTGAATAGAGCTGCTATCTATTTGATGTCTGTAGCTTCGATTTTTTTTTCACACCCAGGTAAGCTTGGAATTTTTCATTGCCTTTGTTTACGGATTGGACCTAGTCATTGTTGGTTAAAATTACATAACTTCAATCTGTCGTATGGGCAATGAAATGTTATAATTTTATCTAAATAACGACCATCCAAATCTTTTTTTACTTATTCTCATATACAGTCATAACAGCTAGTTAACAACTATGAAATCTTGTTGGATATCACGCGTTTGATTAACTATTGAATGATCTATTTCAATATCAAAGCAAAGCAAACTGCTTGATTGGCTATGTGATGTGATTTGAATTGACCTAAACGTTACATTTGATCTCTATGCAATATACAAGTAAGGCAGTTGTTGCTGATAATTATATATTCATTACGACTGTCTCTACTACCGTTTGTATTCCGAAATAATTCCCCATTAATTGTTCAGTTCATTTTATATATTTGTTCTTTAAACAATTTGACACGTTAGATAAGCAAATTTTTGCTGATTCTTATAGGTTTTTTACAACTGATTGTACAATTCGCATATCTTGTGCGTTTAATTAGTTTAATGTCACCTAATGATGCCGAATTGCGTGAACTAGTTGGTTAAAATGTTAAATCAAAATAACATTATTTCTATTTTGAAAATTTGGTCTTAATCTTTCATCCTATTCATTGTCATCTGATATTTTTGTGACGTTAGCTAATTGTAAGGTAACGACCCATTACGGTCCAACAACACCGAGAAAAGATGATGCCATTTCGTTCGTCAAATGTCCAGTCAACAAATACACGTACGCCTGCACATGCTCCCCTTGGGGAAACTGCGATGGAAGTCGATTCCAGAGAGACGGATGTTGTGGTCACAACGCTGGTTCATTCGGTAGTTCAAAGGTTCGTAATTACTGGAATTTTTATACTATTTAAAGTGGGAAATGTGAGCAATTAGCCCCTGTTTTAAATCGTTCATCATTCAAGTCAAGTTTCGTTTTCATTAATATAATTGGTAATTTGTACAGTGCGTTCAGTGAGGGTATTAGACACTGATCGATTTCGAATTCTGTTTGCCCTGCTGTGACCGCAAATTTTGACAATGACTTGATCCTGTTGAAACAGTAGATTATGCCGACAACCAATTAACCAATTGTGTGATGATGAGTAGATACCGACCACCGACTAAATGTAGGGATGGAACACTTTATTGACCGTCACCTTATTGATGACAATTTTATGATGTAAGTACGCCACTGGGGAAAGTTTCTGGTATCCTCACTGACGACAGACAATATTGATGATGATAATGGAGATTTTGTTGTCAGGCAAGCAATACTGTACACAAACCAATATCAAAACAGCCAGGATATCCTGTCCAAAAAAAGAAATATCATTTTTGATGCGTCAAAATTGATCTTTTTAATTCTATGAAACAACTTATACACCTTTGAGATACAGCTTTGTACAAAATTTCAAGGTTTTGTGAAATGACAAAATAACTTTCACTTACGGAGTTTGGGTTTTGTAAGGAGAAACGTACGGAAACCAAAAATTAGCATCGAAAAAAGTGATAGCTACATGCGTTAAATATATTGAATCTGATCTAATTTTATGTGTCAAAACTGTTGATTGTATTATGACAGAATAACCGCAATATATTTTGATGCGTCAAATTACCCTAAAAAGTGTTGAATTTAAATGAAAAGATAAGAAACTTTTCACTTAAGATCAATTTCCATGCATCAAAAATTAATCTTCTCATACAGAATATCCACGCCGTACTTGTCTGTTTTATATTCGTGGCTTTTTGCTAAAGCAATAAGTTTTGATAATCAGTTTTTTCTTTTATTTGACAGTGTTGATGTAGCAACTGTCACTAGTAATAAAAACTACCCCTTAGTGCTAACGTTATAAAAAGATATAGCTTGGAGCCAGTTCCACAAAGCAAAATTAGGTGCCAATGACAACCATCTCATTTGCAATGACACGAATTAAAGTTTATCAAAATTAGCTTCGTAAAACCTGCACCTGTCAATAAAATAGAGCCCTGATCAGGCGCGCAACTAGGAATTTTGGAGGGCAGGGGTCGAAACTGCAAAAAAGGCACAATAGTAATTTTCAAAAAGGGCAGGGGTCTTGACCCCCTCCCCCCGTAGTTGCGCACCTGCTGATTTATAGATGTTGAATTTGAAATGCAAAAATTAAATTAAATTAAATAAAGACGCGAGCCTTTCACAATTAGTTTTTTTCTTAGATTTATATATCGATTGTCACCAGTTCATCCATATATCGAGATTAAGTAGAATCGGTGTTAATTCAAAATGGTGGTTATCTCGCTACAGGGTGGTGGTTTTAAGACTGTTTACAGAAATCTTATTCTAAGTGCTTCCTGTTGTGGTTGTCTTAATTGTAAAACAACAGCTAGCTAAAAATCCCATATTCCAGGAGCATCACGACAGCTGTTGATGTTACTTTTTGACGTTTTAGATTAGAAATGCCTCTGGATGACAATCTGACCCCATATTATATATATATAAGGCTTTAGATATCTAAGACATTTTGCATATTGTCGACTGTGTATACTGCCAACTTTACTAGTCTTACTGATTGGTCATTAGAAGACAATTTAGTTTTATGCATGAAGAGTTAGTGCACTATCCCTGATTGTTCAAATGGGCGCAAACGTTTGGTCTGTGTTTTCACACATTCATTTCCAAACTCCATTTATAAACATATATATAGTTTATTTTCCACAAGAAATTACAACAGCGATAACGAGTTTCTGCCACCGGGTCAAAATTATAATCCGGGTAGGCATACTGGTAACCATGTGGTCATAAAAAAGTAATGAAAATTGAAATTCTAAATAACGTGCCCCTACCCAGTTTCGATCCAAGGCCCACATTACAATCATCCAATGACTTACCTCTGTCCTACGGGGGTCTTGGTGTGATAGGAGAGATAAACTTGGAATTTTAAATACCGGTACGCAAGACTAAATCTATTCACTAGTGCACTTAATCCCTATATTTTGTCACCAGGTATAATGACAATCTTTAATAACGAGGTTTTTCTCTGTCCATGGCCATGTACTGGTACCAGTAACACGATCGAAATCCTCCGGTGATATCAAATAGGTCATAAGAAAGTTAGCTACTGTGAATCAAACCTGTGTAGGCTCTATCAGTTGATAATTCATTGATAAAGTTTAGTAGAAACTTATGTTTAAAAAATCGATGAAAAAATAAATGGATATTTATCCCATTATTTGGCTAAATAGTGTCAAATTGATTCATTAATATGGATGTAATAGAAATTTTTAAAAATTAAATATAAATTCCGCCCCAGCCCAGATTCGATCGTGGGCCTACAATTCCAACAACTGACGCTGTACCCACGTCCCATGGATGACTTGTTATGAAATATCGGGAGATATGACGTTAAAAGTTTGAATACCTAGGTTCAAGTATTGCGCTATTGTTGTCGTGTTCACAAGCGTGAGCGGTTGATCCCTATATTATGTTTGAAATATACGAGGTTTTTGGACATTTAGACTCCTCTGTGGCCCTTACGGCTGCGATTATAAAGAAAACCGTTCATTTCATCGATGCGTATCGATATGATTTAGGTATATGGGAAGTTTCAAGTAAATCCGTTAAGAAATTAAGGTGGACTATGACTTTTGGAGGTTTTCTGTTCGAAAACACGCTTAAAACGACGTTTTTGGACATTTCAGACCCCTCTGTAGCCCAAACCGCTGCGAGTATCACAAATTATTTAGCTGTGACGATGAGTATCGATATGATTTAGGTATATGCGAAGTTTCAAGTAAATCCGTTTAGAAAAGAAGGAGGACTATGACTTTTGGATGTTTTTCTGTTTGAAAGCGCTAGAATAATAAACACGACAATGATAATGGAGTTTCTGCTGAAAAGCCAGAAACTCTAACAAGGGAAAAACAATAGAGTTTTCAGCGAAAGCAGCAGAAAACTCTAATTATATTTCCACTGTAAAAAGCTTTTACAAGACCGATAGTCCAAATCACTGTACATATTTTATAATGCTTCACATTGTAGTCGATATTGCACCGTTCACTTCAGAGTACCATCCTTGTAAATGACATACTTTACACACTGAACCATAAACCCTCCCCTCCGTCGTATACACTTCAATCAATGAATTGAACATCCTAATCGTTTTTTTTCTCCAGAGTGTGATCAAATGTACTGACGTGCCAAATATATATTTCACTGTTTCAATGAATACCTTAGTCGCAAATCCATCCGTGACGTGCCCGAAGAATTCAGTCGCTGTTTCATGCACATCACACACCCCGTAAGTACTGATGTCCATCTAAATCTAGGTTTAAGAACGTTATTGTGAATTTCAATGGAGTTCAATACGTACGAGTTCATAAAAAGCAATATGAATTTGAAATTAAATAAATATCATAAGTAAAAAAGTATTTTGTCAGTGTAACAACCGAGAATACAATTTACATATTTCGTGTTTACATATTACATATCTGAATTACTTAATACCAGCAGAAAGATGCATTTCCAGGCATAATCTACAGAATAATATGCGATTTGAAACAAAAATTTATTAAATATGCAAGTTTCGAATACGTTTAATCAAAGTTTCGTTTATTAGAATTGCCATCTAGGTCTGGTCGTATTTTTGTGCTCGTAGCATCTTGTGAATATAAATGTTGTAACACATATTTTCCTTATTGTGTTTTTTTTCCAATGATGGCGTAAGCGTTAAAGCCAATGCGTTAAAATAAGGAAATACCTAACATGACATTTGTTGAACTTATTTGTTGAAAATATCATGATAAGTCAAAGAGAAGTAAAATATTGTTAGTGAAATAATTGGTTTAAAAATTGGTTTTTTAATGAATCTACTCATGATTCTGGCATACCCGTAACCATATCGAACTTGCAATATCCTTTTTTGATAATATTGACTTTATATGTGTATGATTACGATTTTTTAATGGTTTGCTGAGGTACAATACATATATATAATATATTACAAGCAATAACGTTCATGATGATACATTTGAAAAACCAACAAGTCAAGTCAAATAGCAAAAAAAAAACGTTATGGTTGTATAATTGGTATCTCAGTAAAAGATAAACTCTTAAGTCTATTTAGCCATATCTCCTCCTGACGATTCAAATTGTGAGAAGCATGGAATAAATGACAATTTGTGACTTTCTATTAAATTCTCTACTTTTGAACTCAGAAAAGGTTTGGATAGATCGAATACTCTGACTGGTACAATTCCAAATATTCATAAGGTTTATCGATGGTGAGTTTAGGTATTTTTGTGAAATGATAGTGGGGATACGAAATAGTTGTGTTGCACGGAGGTTTCTGGTGGAGTTATTTTTATATCTTTGAAAGAGAATATTTACATAAGAAAGAGATGTACCTTTATATAATTTGAACATGAATAATTTATGTATTTCAAGACTACTTGAATTGAAGCAAGGGTTTTCCAGTTCAATATTTTTAAAACTTTGTTGGTACAAGAACCCATGATGCAGCCAGAGACGGATAATGCTGCCTTGTAAATTAGCCTTTCGAGTTTATCCAATGATGCCTTATTTGCACTATTGTACAAAAGGTCACGATATTCATAATGAGGATAGATAAAAAAGATCTATACATGGTATTCAAATGAACAGATTTTGATCTATAAGAAAGGAATTTAAAGGGATTGATGAGTTTTTAACCTTTTGCAAAAAATAAGATTTTGGTCCAGACAAAACCGGTGTATTTATGGGAAAGAGTAGACGGTATCGGTAAATCTTAGAAAAAATGTTGATTATAGGTACTTTTCATCTGTTAGTAAAAGTAATGTCATGACTTTTGCTAGGGTTAAATTCCAAGGCCCAAACAGATATGCCCAAACAGAAATTTTATGCAGGTCGTTTTGAATGGTTCTGTTTCCAAAATCAGGTCTGTTTCGATCAATGATATTATAAATAGATGTTTCATCACCATAAAAAATACTGTTGAAGTCAAATCATCAGGTAAGTCGTTGATAAATAGCAGAGAAATTGGTCCTAAATTGTAAAGAGCTATCTGTGTAATTTTCTGGTGATACATCAGATAGAATACCATCTACACGAACCCTTATTTTCCTATTATAAAGACACTCCTTCAAAATCTTAAATATCCATTATTCCATAAGATTCAATTTTATGTAGCAGCTATTTGGGGAGTCAAAAGCTGAGCTGATTTCCAAAAATACAGCTCTTACATCTCTGCCTTGATTTTGATGAATAAATGAAGACATAGCTAACACTAATTTGATGTGCTATGGCCTGGCAGAAGGCTTGACTGGTTAGGGTATATGAGGTTATTATTAACAAGGTGATTGTAAATAGCATTTAATTAAACTCGTTCAAATAAAAAAATTTTGATTGAAAGGTTTCATTTTCAATCAAAATATCAAAAATGGAAGATATAAGGTTACTAACATGATTGATTGATATTTTAAGCATTCTATTTGTAATACCGTCAGGTCCACATGCCTTCTTAGTAGGCAAAGCTTTTATCAATTTTTTTATATCTTCGCCCGTAGTAAGCGGTACAGAAACGGAATCTTCACAACGGCTGGGAAAATCAGGTAACACAGATACATTTTAGAGTGATATTTTTGGACACTGTCTGTAAAAGTAAATTTGCCTTGTCCAAACTGGTAATACATTTTTTATTCCTATGACTACAGACAAGTGATGGTATGATTGAGCTTAACTTGTTTCCTAGAACTTTGTTTATTAATTTCTAATAATTATGTTTATAACAGTTTGTTTTATCAAGGGATTCCATTAAATTGTTCTCATATGATATACGATATTGAATAACCAAGCGATTAAAAAAAATGCAGACTGACGTTCATAAAGTTTAAACAAGTACAGACGGTTTGTTCTTTTTAAAAAACGATGTTAACTATTTTAATTGTCTCACAGAACCAAGGTATCAGTTTCCGTATTTGTTATCAGGAATATTCTCCTTCATTCTCTTATATAAAGAGACATTTGTACACTGCAGTGGTCGTAAAATGTTGAGAAACAATCCGAAATTGGTTTCCAATATATTTCATGCTAATTAATAGATATTCTAACAAACTGCCCATGGCAGTTTTCCAATACTATATATTCTAAAATCAATATCCAGTAAGGAGGCTAAATAGTTTCTCTCTACATAATGATCTTGGGTCATGTTGTTGTCTGTTGTAGTAATTGTTTGATTATTTGTTATTAGACAACGTCGCCTTGTGTTGCCAGGGGACGCTAAACCAATATCGACATCTGGATTCAGTAGAGAATAAATGCTTAATATGTTTGACAAACGGAACGGACAGAGAATTATCGTCAGCTAACTGCTGATTTTTTGTCTTTCTTAAATCGACTGATAGTCCTAAACCTACTAACCAAGTGATGTATTTAATGACATTATGAGTAGAAAGTCTTCCACACCTTTTCGAAAAGTATCCCCATTAGATCAACTAA
Source organism: Tubulanus punctatus (assembly GCA_036785005.1). Classification (NCBI taxonomy): domain Eukaryota; kingdom Metazoa; phylum Nemertea; class Palaeonemertea; order Tubulaniformes; family Tubulanidae; genus Tubulanus; species Tubulanus punctatus. The sequence goes on from JAYMFW010188800.1 coordinate 13,865, forward strand.
AACCTTGATCTTCTCGGGTACTTTAATTAAAACGATTGCTCTATTTTTTTCTTACATAGATGGAGATTTTTGAGCAAGACGAACCGACTCGTTAACAGTCGAACATGCAAAGTTACAGGATGCAATAAATGTACGGCTCAGGCTCGATGTATGATCGGTACGTACGTTTTCATATTGATTTTTGGCACCAACTTAACGTCAATAATAGTTACAATGAAGAGTACATTGAGTATTTCCGTAATAGCGTAAAGAGGATATCAAATACAGAATATGAAACCAGCCTTAGAGGATCCATATGTGACGATTTGATTTAACTCGGATGGAAAAGAAAACTTAAAATTATTTGCAAGAGTTTGTTTTTCTGCCCAACTATTAGAACCCATTCCATTCCAAAGATTAGAATAAGATCATTTAGAGATGATATTTTAACGTATAATTGATGTTTGACATTTCGTGCTCTCATCGTTGCAGCAGTTCCATGTTTTGAGTATAGAGAATATACTTTTTCTCACCAATATGTATCATGCGTAGTTAACCCTACAGATTTAAACATGATCGAGTGCAATAAAATTTAGTGCACTTTACAAATTAACAATCAAAGGCCCAAGTCCGATATAAGGCAAAAATGGTGCTGTATTAATACTCTGCTGACTCTAACACACTAATACCCTATGACGAATCACCACCTGCTTTTACAATGGAACTTTTTCAACTTATATTGGACTTGATCCCAATAAATTGTGATGGTTTATTCCGGCCATCACTGAAAAACTTCCTATGCTAATGTAAGTGCCCCGGCACCAGAACGCCAAAACAGAATTCCGTGTCTGCGCTATCGCCAAAACTGATGTTATAGCGCCAAAATGGAAATTTTCGGTTTTAGTGCGCTAAAACAAGATCCGTTTTGGCACCCTCGCATAAACGAAATTTCGTTTTCGTGCTAGCCCTAAAACGGATTACCGTTCTGGCACCCTCGCCAGCACTGGCACCAAAAATGCCACGGAATGATTTTGGCGCGGAAAGACCATAAAAGATCATATGGCGGCTGATTTCAATAGAAAAAAAAGCTATTTTTTTCATTGTTTATCCTTTTAATCTTCTAATCAATCAATCAATCATCAAAATTATAAATAATAGCAATATCTTCAATTAAAATTCTAAATGCATTACTTAAAAAACCTATAATAAAACTTATGGGTAATATTCGCTGTGATTAAGGATTCGAAGGAATATTTCCGTTTTGGCGCTATGAAATCCGTTTGGGCGCTAGCGCGGAAACGGAATTCCATCTTGGCGTTCTGGCGCCCT
>JAYMFW010188911.1:0-15169 GCA_036785005.1 Tubulanus punctatus
TCTGAAATATAGATTTTATTGTTTTTATGCGTCAATTATACCGATGCGTTGGTGATCTTATTACGGATTACGCTGTCAGGTGTGACTTTGATGTCTGGTTCTCTGCGAGGCAAAAGTAATTTCATTAGATTACGAGTTCGAATCGGGGTTTTCATTAAAAGTTGATTGTGATGTACGTTTTGATTATTTGATCGCAAGGTTCGGTACGAAGTAAATTCTGATGCAAATTAAACGCATAATTACCTGCGAGGTTTCGAATCCGCGCTGCGTAGACGGTTCAGAAATGTTTGAATTAATTAGCGAAATGTCGCCGGTGCGATTAACCCAAAGCTGTTGCCATCATCTTTACAAAATAGATCAAAGGGTTGCCGGCCATTGATTCTCATTACGATTCATATCTATTGTTAATTTGCCCGCGCGGGAGATGACGAAGTTGTCGGCCATGCGGGACCCGTCCTATTCCCCGATGTCACCTCGGAGCATTTGACGATGATCTGCTGCCATTCCATACAAATCCCTCACAACCAGCAAACATCCTCCCAAAATGCTAAATTCATACCTCGAAACACCCTGCGATAACCCGGACAATTTTTCTACAATCCACAGTAAAAACACCTACTCTTTTTATCTGCTTCCCTTTCTCTACCTTTTAGCTATATTCTTGCTTGCTGGCGTTAGAGAACTTTAAGGCTTTGCATGACCCGTCATAAAAACGTAATTTCACTAGCTTTTACTTATTGTAAACCATCTGTTTGTTTTCCGTATATGAATACGCTCTTTACGAAAATGAATCGAATTGGAATCGACGATGTTTCCAATCAATGAACTTTGGCCCTACATTTCGCGCATACTAACATCACACAAGGCCGTCCCGTCAGCCGAACATGTCATTATCATTGCCAACTATTGTCCGCGTCGACAATACTTCAATTATAACCGGATAAAAAGCTCTGCCGGCGATGTCTTTGTAATAGGGGGTAAACATGAGCCAAACTGATTAGTCGCCGACAATGTAACCAGGTGCCTACGTGAATGTGGACAAAGATTCCCCCATCATTGCAAGCCTATGAGATGCCTTTGTCTTGATTTAAGATGCGAGATAACCAATACACTTCCCTAGATCCAACCCCTTCAACCTGTTTACGTGATTATCTCTAGTTAGTACTAGATGCGAGTGTGTGTGTATGTGTGCGCGTAATGACGGTCGTGAAATCTTTCTACCACTTCTTGTTAAACCAGTTGTGAGTTTTCAGTCGTTTTCAGTGACAGTTAATGAATTATAGATAGACTAGTGCATTTAAACACTCGGGAAAACGGAAGAGAGAAAAGAACAAACGTAAAAACGAATTGGCTATATGTCGTTCCAACGGAGGGGATTTTCGTAGCGCGTCTTCGAACAGGATTTTAAGTAGTTTCGTTGCTGCGGATGGATTGAGTCGAATATGACATACTATTTCGATACGATGAAGACTTCGTGTTATCCAGATTTCAAGGTGTTGTCATGGTAAGAGCTCGTTTTTGATCAATGATTACGGTAGTGTGATTTGTCTTTCTTCCTTCGGGATTTTTTGACCTAAAGGTTCAAAAATGATCATCGGCCGTCGATTATGATATTTTAAGGCCCCAGATCATGTACCACAATACCGACCTAGGTGTCGGTAATGCGTCGTAATTCCAGAAAAGAGGAACGGACCTTAAGCATACTTATTGGTTTGAGCGTAACTGGAATCCGAAGTTTCGGGCTATATTGACACCAACAAACCAACCAGCTAATCAGTGAACTTGCAAGTGGCGACCAAATATAGAACAGCCCGACATCTCTTAAATTTTCTTCCTAAAAGTGCATCCATTACTTGATATTTTTAGCAGAAACCAAAGTCAGGATGTCCCTTCATATTTTTACATTTGTTACCTGTAAACGGACAGTTTCCATATTCTCCATCGATTTTGGAGTTGCTTTTTCATCTATCGAAGCTTAAGAGTCGAGTACGGCAAAAAGAAACGTTTTAGAAACCTTAGACGGCAAAGAGGGTCAAACAAGGAGAAACTTTCATTCAACGATTTTGTATGGAGCCGCATTCTTAAACAATATCTGGCGGCTTTATTTATCCCCGAGGAGGTCTGTTAGGCATTTTTCACGCGAAACAATGGCTTAAAGCGCCCTGAACTTAAAGCTCGGGGCCACCACTCGATCAAGTAGCTGGGAGCACTCGTTTTCTATTCTGAAAAAAAAGCCCGAAACGAGCAATCCCCGGGCACGGTTAGGAGGCATAACCCTACAGGCATCATCTTACGATTTACGATTTTGAGTTCAATGGTAACTCAGTCCTTGGATATTGTTTTCTTTCTCAAACGCAGATTCGTTTTTCACATGGTTAACGTCTAATTTCGACAACATTTGGCGATTTCGACAACAAAACCTTGCAGAGCTCTCAGAATAGACGATTATTATCCGTGGTCGGAAAAAATAAGCGCGTCGGGGAGAAAGTTCGCTATAGATCAGGCAGAAGGCTATACAAGTTTATCGGGTTCGAAATAGACGGATTTTATCTGAGATTTTATCAGTTACAAGTGATCGAAAGCATGAACAGTCAGTACCCGAGAACTAGTGGTTACAGACTTATTGGCAACAAGAAAACATATCAAACCGAACCTATTTCTCCCCCTTAACTCAATCACTCACTGAATATATGTATCTTTTTTCTTCAAAATTGCCGATGCCTTTATTTCTAAAAAGATTGTCGAAACGTATTATCAACGTCTCGGTTGAGACTTTTGGCTAATTTTTACAAAAGAGTGACGATTAGATAAAAGTTGAGCTGAGAATTCGGCTGACATGTTCCCGATTAAAATTAAAAGCCGGAATCAACCGTGGACTCGACGAGTTTAAGAGTCCATCAATTGCATCAACTGAACTGTGACATTACAAAATTTGACGTTAAAAAGGCTTTGGAATCCTGAGTACTTCCAACTCTGATAGTTGATAAAAATCCCAAAATTCATGATTTGTAAAGTATTTCTTTTTGACTTATATCACAACGTTTCGGCAGTGAACTCACTGCCGTCGCCTACGCTTTTTCTCTACCCAATGGCCAATCATTTGGTTATGATATTCTAATTACTGTCTTGTTGTTACCGAATCCTTTGGTATATCTGGAGCTTATTGTCTAGTTTACAGTTATTTCTACATTGATCTTGCATTCATCATTTCTCGAGTGTCTTTGATATCTGCTTGTCACCCTCCCACGTTTATTCGTATTGATAACATTTCCCTTGTAATATGTAATGAAGAAGACAATTATCCGTGTCTGAAACGTAAGATGTTTCAACCCACTATTCAACCCATCAAGTGTCTCCGTTCGTGATGGGTTAAATAGTGAGTTAAAACATCTCACCTTTCCCTTGTTTTTGTTCACATGTTACGACGTTGAAATTCTCTTATAATTTTCTCATGTCACCTGACGAGGTCAAGGAGTTCACTGCCGAAACGTTGGGATAAATAAAAAAGGAACACTTTCACAAATGTTACACTAGGATATTTTTGTTGATTTGATAGCTCACGGCAGTAACTCCGATGGCGTTTTTCTAAATATTTTACTTTAATTTTTCCAGGTTGTACCAGCCGGCTTCTAGGCAACCGGTGGCTTTCTCGCCCAGTGCTGATCTCGGATTAACTGACATCGAAATGGCTAATGGTTACGAGTACGATGATACCTTTGACGATGACCGGCCATTTGAGATGGAGTATGAGGTAAGATAATATGATTTCTATTCGACTTTAATCTGTCAGGGAATATAAAAAATCACGCTGATCCAAGTATGAGAAATAACTTCCCAAAATCCGCATCGTAAACGCTTCGGGCTTGAGGTTGACATTTGGTATCACTCCGAGGTTATACGTACATTGCAAATGAAGATGATATCACGATGAGCGTTTAGACAATAATCCGTGTTGATTTGGTGTAGGAGAAAAACCACAATTTGATTTTAAAGAAATGTTTATTTCAGAGTATACGACATCTGTATAGTACAATATCCTAAGAATATCACGGATTTGGCTTGGTATAACGATATTTCACGAATTACTGATAATATTCATTTAGAATATAAACTATTTGTAATGAATATCAAAATACATATATCACACAGTTGATGTGCAAGAATGTTCAGTTTTCTGCAATTTCAGACGGGTGAAACTCATTTTCCAGTAATAGTCATTTCCACAAATTTCAAGAACGTTCTTCCTTGAAATTCAGATTCCTGCGTTTTATTGCCCGAATATTTCTTGCATTTTCCATAGTTGACAATGTCTTGCAAATGCAGGCTGGTACTTTCTTACAATTTCAGTTAACTAGAAATTTCAGAAGTGTGACATTCTTTCATTTTCGGTAGTATGTAATTTCCTGTTAATTCATAAATTGGCAGACTGCTATTTCCATGATGTCATTTTGTAGCGATCCGTCATCATCAGAAATGGTGGAATTTTTCTCAAATATAAAGTCGCGTTCAGACGAGCGAATTTGGCCCGGGCCAAATAGCTCTCGTCTGAACGCGGCTTAAGATGATTTTATCTTGAATTGTGAAACAATAAGAGGTATCGAAGCAAAAAGGGTAAACCAAAGACTACCGAAAACCTGACAGGAAACTGAAAGATATCCATTAACTCAGCTCTTCATATATAGTTCATTCCACTCTGACAAATTCCACTCAGTCAAAAACAACCTATTGTGTTACAAATCCCTCCCCGTCAGTTAAATCAGAATAAAATGGTTCATGATTAATATCATTTACAATATCTATCAAGTAATAAACGCAATAAGCTTGTAAGTACAGTAAGCAATAACCAATCTATCCCATTAAATAAGGCAATAAAGATTCAAAAGTTTTTTTTCTGATCAACAATATTTAACATTAGCCGCTCGATCTAATTTGACTAAGTGGAATTTTCTGGCAGGGAGGAATCAGATAAGGAGTGGAAGACACTGTTCATCGGATAGGCCAATTTGTCAGTCAAACAACACCTGACTGACTAAGGCTGTTACCGTTATGTGTTTCGACCCCTGCTTTCAGGAGATAGAAACTTAATTGCGTTCACAATTTTTTTGAAATATTTCTCGGCAGTGTTGAGATTATTTTTCGCTCAATCATCGATGAAGTGTTAGCTCGATGTATACGACAGCACACATATTCTTATAAACCACTTGCAGATCCCTGTAAGTGGTTATCAATAAACTAAAGCTAATATTTATAGCCACTTCATCAACATCATTCCTTCATGATGAAAAAATAGACGATATCGGACTATGGGTAAACGAGAACCAATTCCGAAACCCTTATGTCAGTTTTCGGCAGTTTGTAGACGCCACAACTCGACCAAGATCCAACATTGACGCGACGTTGGAACAGCGTTGTATCAACGTTGATAGAACGTTGGATCACCATCGAATCAGTGTTGCAACAGTTACAATCATACCTATATGGCCTCCCTCACCTGCCTCTTTATGTCTGGACTGAATTTTACTCATTGCTAATAGTCAGGGTTCTCGTGTACCTAAAACTACCCGTGAGAATCTCTACCAAAAGCAATCTTTTTATTTGAATGTTATCAATAGGGTATCAGTAAACGGAAAATGCATGGTGGCAATTTTACTTTTGGGTTTTAAGGTTTTGGCGAGGTCTCAAACATACCTACCCCATATACCCATAAAATAGCCGAAAATGGGCTGCCGAAAAATCACACTTTTATTTTTATCAAATTATTTATTGCTGTGAAAAATCTGAAAATTTCCAGGAATGTTAAGCTACCAAAGCCACAGGTCCCACAGACATATTAAGTCATTATCAGTAATATTTCTCTCTTCATTGGCAATTTTTTCGAGCCCCGACTCATGCTCATCAGTACACCTTCTTGTTGTATTAGTTATTTAAGGCAGTGTGTCATTTGCATTATTATGATTAGCATTATGATTATCAGTATAATGCGGTATTATCATGTATAAATGCTGTCAAGTTGTAAAATGTTTCCAAACCGAGCGGTCAGATATAGTGAATAATTGAATGAAAAGAATGAAAAGTGTCATGTAGTTAATTATGCATTTTGACTACATTACAAGCTTAATTTCAGCACTATTCATCTTAACTACAGAAAAAAATAAACATGGAACTATGCGAGTACATTATCCAAACATAGTTATCATAATAGTGTCTGCATGCTATGTCACGCATGTTACGGTACAATGTACATAGGCTTCATGGTAATATGTTTTACAGGTCATCATCAAGACAGATCCTGTAGTCCGAAATGTTTCCACAGTCTGCGCATTTGCATAGTGAAGTACAAGAAAGACCATTTTTGTGACATGAGCAATTGGCCTTTCCACCACATGACCCTTTACAGCCACACTTGGCAAGCTCCAGCACTGCTTGTGGGGCGGGCTTGGCGAGGCACCTCACAGGTTCGAGCTTCCCATCAGCTTTCTGTTCCCATCCATTGCCTTTTGGGTGAGGGAGGATTGGAAATTTGTAAGATTTGTCCCGCTTAGACATAAAATTTACTCTCTGGAGGTGTGGCTTGAGAGTATTCTGTGTGGGTGGCAGTTTTTCTCCTTCAAAGTTTTTGGATAAGGAAAATACTGCCAACAACGATCACCACTTAACGCAATATACAGGGTGTCCCAGAATAAACTGGACTGAATTTCATATTGACTAATTAGAACGCCAATTATTTATAATCAAGCTTGTAATATGTGATATAAAGGTGACCTCGAAAGTCTATTGAAGATGTGAAGTTTTTCGAATAGGACTAGTCCACCTGACCAGTATCTATGGCTCGAGGTCTCTGATACCTAAAACAAAATTAAATCTGGTCGAGTGTTTACTGGGTTATGGCTATACTAGAGGGAACTTCCAGGAGATACCAGAAATGTCCTCGGGGTAATTTTCATGATATCCGATCCGGAGACATTTCTCTATCATCGAAGAATTCAGAATTTCTGACAAATCGTAGCATGTTCTCGTCGTTTCCTATTTCGCAAACGCGAAGTCGCGGTCCATTTGGAAAATGAGAGTATGTCACTACCAATCAGGTTAACCGCAGCCGCCACATTCAGACATAGTGACGAAAACCACGGCCCACTTTTTAAAAAAGCTCGCTCGGCTGGCCTTCCCGAAGGATCTTAGATACGGCGCAGGCCGATGTAGACGGAAAGCAATTCACTAAAAGCATTATCCGGCAATTTGTACAATTTTTTTGTCTTTTCGACGATCGCGGAATGATGGTTTTTATATAGTCGGCCATTTCCTTCGTCATCAAAGATTGCGCTGATTAAGATTGACATTTTACTTCTGTCGCGATTACCAACCACAAACGCTACAAATTCGGAGACATTAGGCCGGCGCTTTTCTTCTCAACTTTCATTTACACGAATGCATATGTATTACGACAAATACTTTTCGAAATTCGAGAATCAACGTGAGAATCCTACGAATAATGAAGTCTTATGACGAATAAAAGCGACGTAGCGCCAATATTATTATCGAGTACGTATTAGACGGGGGTATATTTGATTCAGCCGATGATAGATGTTGTACAGTTCGACGCAATGACGGAAGGTAGTTTGATTGCTACTAAAAGCTTTTTGACGACTGTGTGATTATATTGAAAATGTACAACAGCCAGCGGGAAATGTTGTGGTAGACATTTGACATGGAGCCTGTTAGCGGTCGCACCTTGCCATTTATTTCCTTGATATCGTGCGAAATGGAACCGCAGACATTATTAAGCCGCTTATAATTTTTACAGCGCCGGGTAGATACTGACATTTTAGTGCGTGGGCGGCGGCAGTATGAAGGTTGAATCCTTATTTTTCTCGACGACGGTGAAGAATAAATTTGAAACACGAACGAAAGTGGAGGGTCTTGATTTTTTCGAGAAAGGGGGGGGGGTGAGTTAAGATTACTATCTATAATAGACTTTGGAGTTCAGGTTTTATTATCGTTTCCATGCACTGTGCTCCGAAAACATTGTCGATGTGACTTATTTGATGATAATACCCCACAAGTCCGAAACTCCACAACCCTGACGGCACATGCTTCAAGATATCATCGGGAACCAGCTGAGGTCCGAGCTGATTCGTTCAGAAGTATAAAGCTGAGTGAACCAAAAATTAAATTAATTTAGTTTAGACGTAATTGCCGTTTGTTTATGAACTTCGTGGACCGCAAAATAGACCAATTCTAAACCGACTTCAGCTTTTTAATGGAATAACACCAAGTGTGTCATAGGAAAGACTTCTGGCTGGGGTCCACAAAAGAAAAATGTTAACCAAAAAGTGATAACCCCTGATAGCGTTAGCACAGAGATGTTGTCCTAATTCAATTATCTTGGAATCCTCACTATTATAGATCATTTCCGCTGGGACTCGGAAAAAGTCGAGTTTTTAGATGATTCAGCGGAGGGGTGGCTGCAATTGATATGAGTGATGAGATAGTTGTGTGCAGCACGCTGGTATCAGTCTAACAAACGGACCATGCAAACCGGTCATCTATAACGTTCACTTATATACTTGTCACCTCTACGCGACGACGCTGTTTTGATCTTGTTGATTCTTTATTTCCTTGTGGGAACAATTCGTTAGCGCCTCGTCTGAAAACGGAGTCGTTTGGGAAATCAACAGAACTCAACCGATGATATAACAGGATATTATTAACAACTGAGACAAACTTTCTCAAGACGCTCTCGAAGTCTCTCTATGAAAAATACGTTCATGAAACGTAGTAAGAAGTTATAAACTTATTTCGTTTGTATCGTGATTCATAGCCTTAATTTGCCGAAGCGACTAATAGCTTCGTGTGTCTTCAAAAGGATCTGGAAAAGAAACCCGGAGAAGTTAAAGAAAAGACAAGTAACCGGTGTAGCTAGATATATTAAGTATTGGAGCGTGCTGGCGTTCTTACACACGTCGTCGTCGTTACATTCGTGCCTTGTGACAAATCTCTGACTGTTAGCTCGGGAATTGAGTTTTGGGTTTTGTTACGTTGATGTCGGCAGCGGCGGCGAACGGACGCCAATCGAGGATGTATGTTTTCTGAAGAAGAAGAAGAAGATGCGCAAATTAGATTTGTCGAAGACGTATGAAGAATGAGTGGCGAACCATGAGAACCGATTGAACAGCGGTCGAGCATTGAAAAATTTATCGAGTTCGGATTAATCGATGAAATTAACTCCGGAATCACCGCGGTTAAATCGCGATCGTTTTTGAGCTGCGCGACGTTATAATACGCAATCGGCATGGAAATCGACGAAACTGTCTTCTCACATATCGAGTAAACTGTCTTATAAATCTATACGCTCTCTTCTCATGCCGACGAAATCATTTTAAATCATTTCCCCCACCTCAGTGAGCTTATGATTTCCGATATTTTTTTCTTCACCGCACGGGTGGCTCTTGAATTTCTCAGCAACGCCACCTGGTGTTAATCGGACGAATGGTTCTGAACGAGTTCCCTAAATCGGGTCGGGTTTCCTTTTGAGCGCTAAAATCTAGAATTAAGATTCGTGTGATTTTAATTGAAATAATCACGGATTGAGATCAAAACGAAACGAATCTAACCTTCGAAGATATCTACAAAATCCCTTTGAATATACTTATTTCATTTCATTTTTTTATCTTTTCTTTTTATTGGACTTCAATGAGTCCTCAATTGCATTACCCAATTACAGCGACGCCAATCGCCTACTGGGTGGGGGGGGGGGGCTGAATCGGAGAGAAATGCTTCCACTTCGCGGCAGCTTCCAAGATTGTAATTTGACGATTTCCAATGCAATCGCCACTCCCAGATGGCGCTCTCAAACACCGCCATCTGGTGGTTGTCGAACTATGCGCTCGTTAATGAACGATGTATAAGTAGGTATGAAATTATGCTTTCTTGATTTTTTTTCTCACGAAGACTCATATTAAGGTATACACTGTGAATACAATGGATAAACGGCGAATTTTCTATTGAGTTTTATATTTCACGTAGCCGAAACTCATTTCTGCAAAATTGGAATTCTATCGTCGCTCGTCGGTGAAACAACTTTCAAAGCCCCATAGGAACCCTCTTATAGAAGTCTCAGTTTTCTTTGCGCAAGTTTCTGTCAGAAGTTAATTAGCCCATCTCGCGGTTGAGTAACGGGGACGGATGAAAAGACCATCTTTCAAAATATGTCTATAAATTGAGAAGCGTTCGGCCAAAAAAAAACGAAATACGAAACTGATTAGAAAATCTTTGATGGGTTTTTTTCTGGTTACAAAATGGGTATTGTATTTCGCGAGGTTTGGAAATAGGTTTCTGAATGGTACGGACGACTAAGCGATGGTTAAAATACAGTTCTCATTTTATCACCGTGTCCTTGAGGAAGGTATTAGTTCTCATTTCCCCGTATCCCAGGTTTGTACGGTCAAGGATGTGAGAATTCTCCCGTATGAATTCATATAGGATTCATCTACGGTTAGATTTTTCCTGGCCTCTGAGTGAATAGAACTCCAAACTTAGATTGAAAGATGACTGAGCACAATGGCGGATCTAGGATTTTTTGCAGGGGGCGACTTTTTCCGAGTTCGCTTGTAGAATGCCCTAAGGCAAGGAAATAGTTTCTAATGACGTTTCGGACCCTGTATATTGTGAATATAGTATTTTCTATGTTTTAGAATTTTTCTTTTCAAAAAAGGAGGGGGTGACATTTTGCTTTTCAAAAGGGGGGGTGACTAGTTACCCCTGTCGATCCCCCCCTATTGAACCACCCCTAGAGCAACTCCAATGTCTCTTCTTCCGCAAAGTTCATTGTTGCTTGGCTGGCATCGACCGTTGAGTTATCCAGTCAGAGTTCACAAACCTTGGAGTAAGGTATATCTGTATTGCTCCAACGAGCTCAAGTGTCGTGGCGTCCCCTCAGATCGACGAGTGCAACTGGTTGTCGATGCAAGAAAGCTGAAAAGAAAGCTTTACTATTTTAAACGTACCCGACTATACGTATTCCAACAATGGAACAATCTGTAATCATACACTATTACACAGCCTTGTATGACGAGAAACTATAGAGGTAAAATCCTGCGGTTAAACAATTTCGAGTTTCATTTAGTATCACAAAGTTTTGGCAATGACAAGCTTTTTCGTCCTGTGGCAATGGCCCGCAACTTTGCGGAACACCCGGGTCACCTTAGAAAGTCCTAGTCCATAGTCGATGATTACACTACTCGTGGCCTCTATGGCCGAACCTTCTGATTCGACAGCCCACGGCCATAACAACACCTGCTGCCCTTGCAGTTTGAGGTATCACCAAGATCAATTCAGGTTCCCCACCAATGTTCGAACCACGTGAGGTACTTGACGAGTTTCGAACCCGGAGCACCTCCTACAAGCTAGTCTGTTGACCACATAGACCAATAGGACTGTCCCACTTTGTCAGTGGTATTAAACAGCTTGAGCCTAGCAAGTATAGCTCGGCCTTGACTTGAAAATGCCTTGCTTCTTTGACGACTTATGTTAGTATATATAGTTCTCATCCATTCACCGATCTCGATGATGTGACTATTTTTACAACGAGTCTTTCTCGTGTCTATCTCGGAGTATTTTTCCCTAAACGCTGTTGGCATTTCGTCTCGTTGTTTTCCGTAGTTCCGGCACGGCACTAATTGGATTGGTAACGGCACACATGGCTTCTCCCGGCTGTCACGCGTGCATTCGCTGTATCTACACCTTTATCTTGCTTAATTGGCGTTACGGCGAGAAAAAACGCGACGATACCTACTAGTACGCCGTACCGATCAGCATCTATCAGAGAATCGTTTAGCATTCAATTAGGAAACAATCTATTACATCTTTCTCTCCAAATTGTAATTATGATATTTGTAGTGGGAGAAACCCATTGCGAAAATATTTGTCCACCTACTGCGCTGTCTTGAATAATAAGATCATCGTAACGATGACAAATTATAACATCGGGGTAGAAATGAAATCTTCCACTCGTGGTAGGTGAGAACGCGAGTTTCTCCTCCACGAGGCTTCCCTCACTCGTCACCTAACAATCTTGTTCTCACCTACCACTCATTATTAAGACCGCTATCATATTTTACCAAACTTGTCCTTCATAACATTTTGTCTTTGTATCTATTTGTTTCACAAATTAAAGTACAGAAATTGATATGTAAAAAAACTTATATCATCGAAATTCCCAATACATGAATATGAGAAAAGAGATTATTTAAGAATATAACAAAGTGGGATTGTTTACGTGCTTCAAGTCATATAAGCATTTTAAAGACTAGTTGCAGATGATTTTGTTTTTAGTAATTCTGATAACTATGGTTCCAATAAGATCGTTTGCAGTTGTCCATGATGCATGTCAGTTATAGTGTATGAAGGTCTATATGCTTATAACTTCGCAGCACCAGGTGGACATTGAGAAACAGTTGATGACGTCATGGAAGTTTTTTCAGGATTTTCGAATCCCATATTTCAGAAAAATGCCGATAACTCGGCAACGCTTCAAAATATGTGCTGGAAAATTCGCATAGCGTTTCTGGGAGCTTATTTCAGCAGAAAATAAGAAATCGAATGTTCGTGTCAGTTACCCTTGAACGATCTCATATGGAATAACCTCTCCAGTTGCAGAGTTCTTCAGAATACAAGTCGGAATAACCTGAGAAACTGGACTGTGAAAGGAGCTAATTTGACACGATCATACTGACCGTAATGAGAGCAAGTTCAGTATGATCAGGTAACAAGAGCGATTGCCCTGGTATGATCTTGTAGAAAACTCCCAAATAAGGTATGATCGCGAAGGTGATTATTTGACCTGGTGAGCAGTTCTTCGTCGTTCGTATTAATTAAAATCGGCCGTTGAGTGGCCCGGAAGTCAATCAACTGACCAGTCACGTCTCGGTGAATCATACAATAACAGTACCAGTAAACAAAGATGGATACCGCCGGTGTAAATCACAATCACCGGACCACGCCCGTTGTACTGTCCGCTATATATGTGTAAATCGAGCTAACCTTTGATGTTTGCCGACTCTAATATGCCTCGTTTCCTGGCGTTGATATCGCATTACTATCGCCCGCAAACATGACATCGCAGTGGTCAATGATTATACCTTTATGGCATTGTGGTAACAGCCAATGTTTACAGTTTCCATCATTTCTGAGTGTTATTGTGGTCAATCCGGACTTGCCAGGTCGGCGAGTCTTGCCACGATCTATTGGTCAGTCTCGTCTGATGATAATCGATCGTAATGGTCATTACGGTGGCTAGTCGTTTATTGTTGGACGCGTTGCCAACGGCGACAAAGGCGATGGTCATTTTAATTGACCCGTGTTGAAGTAATAGTAAGACTATATCGATATATATATATATATATGTGTGTGTATCGTACGTCATTTATATTTCATAAATATTTGACAACGGAAGGGCGTTTTCACACTTGGGTGTCAACTTCAATACGATATATCTGTCGAATTTAGAATAAAAGTCAAACAAAGTTGAAAACGTTTAAGACGCACTGCGAACGACTTCTTGATTTCGAGACGCGTGATTGATACATTTCCGAATACTTTTGAAGTCAAAGATAATGCTACAAAGTTCAAGTCGTGACTTCAAGTCAACGAGAAAATAAATGTTCAGCGCGCATCGAAGCCTCTAGCAATTAGCGTGCGGTGGTGCGGACTTTGATATCTCGCGGGAAATTTTATGGAATATATGTTTTCGCCATCTGCGGTTAATCAGTATATATGTAGTAACGATTTACTGCGTTGTCCGGTACAGTGGAACGACATAACAATACGCCAGTAAATTAGCTATTTTGATAGCGATCGTTTCCCGGGACCTACTGACGTCCTGCTACGCAACGAAGACAATTGTAGTCGTACGGAGAAGAAAACGACTAGAAATCGACGAGGGAATCTTCGCTATTACTATAACTGTTATAATAGCTGTGGTTTGTATAAATATTTGATTGGCGAACGTTGTGGACTGGATCGGGACGGCGTTCGCTCATAACGCCTCATTGAATGTGTCCACACTCCATACGACTACATCTCTCATTCGATACTCCGATCCGAGAAGGGAGACAACGACTTCGTTAAGTTTTACTCGACGGAGATAAGTTCATGTCGATTATATAGTGCCTTAAGTTTGGATTCAGAACCAAAGCAGTTTTTGCCCGGAATTCTTAAGTTGCTATTCGCGACGTCTTCGAAACTTCAAACAATTGCGATCCAGAAGAGTCTTAATAATACATAGTTCATTATTTGGAGATTTCATCGAAACGATTGCAATTTTAAAAGTTTATCATCGGAATTCTAGGATTGCATCCAGTTGAAGAAACTTCTGCAACACTTTCTTTTATACAGTAACAAAGTGACTCGCGATGGAGAAAAATTAATTTCCACTGTAGTGACTGCGATTGAGGAAGTTTTCAACTTCTTAATTCGATTCTTCTCGAAAACGTTTTCAATTATTGAGTTAATGCCAATACCATCAGTGACGTCATGCCTAATAGTGAGGAAATGGTCGTTCTTTTACCGAAAAAGAAGCGCCCACGGCGGCCATCTTGGATACGGCCGTGTTGTTTGACTGTTAAGTCTCCTGATGGCGATGAACGGCCTATTACTGGCATCAAGGTAAGGCGTGGAAGTTGTTTTTGGGGGTTTTCCCGAAATCTTTCAAATTCTGGTCGCCGGATTCCTGAGGTGTTAAAAGGCGGTGAAGGGAAATATGGATTCAGATTTCTTTTAAAATTTCTTTTCTTTTCCCACATCCCGCTCAAGAATTATTAGCAGGACCGAGGTTTCTTCTTCCTATTACAGGGTGACCACAACTCTGGGAAACAGGAAAAACAGGGAAAACACAAGGAAGCGATTTTTCCCAGGGAAAACACAGGGAATTTGATAAAACTCCGGAAAACACAGGGATATGGTCATGTGATTTTTCGCCCATTTTTCCCGCGAATAGGTTATTTCTATTTTCTTGCCAGTTGATGATTACAGAATCTGACTATGGATAGAATTAAGTCAAATTCAACCATTTTTTGGGTAACCGATCCCTTTTAGTGAGAAAAATTACTTCCGATACACTCTTTGGCTTCATTCTGCTCCTCAGCAGAACACAGGGAAAGTTTTGGCTCGACAG
>JAYMFW010189022.1:0-15163 GCA_036785005.1 Tubulanus punctatus
CCAAATATTTTTTGAGTGGCTTTTTGAAGAGGGCACTTAACTGAGAAGGGGGGTGTCCGGACCCCCCGGACACCCCCATTAGATCCGCCCCTGGCATCTGACAAACGTGAAATTATAAGAACACGACGCTACTATCATCCAGGTTTTTAGCCCATTTGGGACTTTAGTCCCGGTGGGCTATTGCGTTCAGTTTCGATCGTCTGCCAGTCCATAGACGGAAAAAAGAAATAGCTTTTCAAGCTCTTTTGTAGGGAGTTTTCCTCATGCATTAAGCTATAATTTTTATATTTGGTATGTAGATCTATCACCCAAGAAAGTCGCTCGGTTTTTGATCAATTTTTTCACGTTTTATTGGAAAGTATTTGTCATGTATTGGGCTGTTGTCCAGAGGCGAGTTGTATAAACTTCTTAACTTAAGTTGAAATTTAGCCTGAATGGTACCGGGCTAGGACAGTGAAAGATCGTTTGGTCGAATAATGAGGAGCGCCAATGGTATAGAGGCCGCATACCGCTGTATGCTCCCGAGGAGCCGAGCACGTATCAAGGAGTGAAAACCTCCTTAACCTGGGTAATAACTGTCAAAACTTTGCATTTCAAAGAGCTTAAACAGCGCTATACAAAAGCTGAAATTTCATTAGACTTTTAATTATTGTTATAACTTATTTTGATTGTTATTTTTTTCATAAATTCCCAAGTATACCCAACTACCCAGAACCGCAATAACCGAAAAAGCGAAGTTCCTAAAGATTTTCAGTTTCTAGAATCACCGTGTTTTAAGCATAAAAAATCCCGACCTCGCTTCGCACTCGGGTAATCATCCCATCCGGGTCAATGAAACTTTTTGTATTTCTCTGGTTGTATTTTGAAAATAAAATCATATGGTATCATATTACAGTATTTGTAAAGATGTTTTTTTAGATGGCATTAGCCGTCTTCCATCGATCGTCAATTCGTCTGACTGGTTTTCTCAAACAAACTTCTATCATCGCAGAAAGAGTATTTTCGGATATGATTAAAGACTAAAACGCCACATTTTATCTTTGTAGCTATTTCTCTGTTAATACTAGAGAAGTCACCAACGAGTTTGACAGCTTCCTGGTCGTCACAAGAATTCGATTTTGACATCACCGGATACAGAGTTTGGTACAAATTTCTGAGGTTTAAAGCATGCCCTCAATCGTTAGTCAAAAGTAAATGGGTTGCAGCACCTGTGACGCGTACTCATAGTGTTAATATAACTGGATTGAAACCATACAGTGAATATAAGATACTGATTCAAACAATCACCGACTACCCTAACCCTCCTTCCACGCAGAATGCTTATGTTTCTACTTTACCAACCGGTAAGTATCTAAAGAAGTATTTAAAACATCCCACGATTCAACCTCAATAAAAATAGTTTATTCCGAAGTACGAGATTTCGTTCATTTTTCAACGGTCATCATCAGGTACGACATTCTTGAACTATTGTATATTCGAGAAAAAAATGTCACACGTATGCAAGATCAACAAAAAATATAGAAACTACCGGAAGCAGTAGGTGATAACAAGGTTTTCTGCGATGAAGCAGGGTAGGTTTGCCTCGTGAAGTAGAAAACTTACTTGAAACGAGTCCCAAAAATCAGTTTCCACCTACCACTAGTGGAAGATTCCGCTTCTCCCCCGACGCTGTAATTTGACATTCTCGCCATTCAAACCAGCGCAGTAGATTGACACATATTTTTGCAATGGGTTTTATCCACTAAAAATGCCATAATTGAGAAGGAAGCAATGATACATGTAAACAGTATCGTAAAAGCATGATAATAATTGTATTAGGATACGGTCGAAACGTCGTATTCTGGAATATACATTTGATATTGAGATTTTCTTCATATACAATTATTGTGTTTTTCGTTCATTAAGAATCTAAAAAGAGCCGAGTCTTTAAAATGTATTAATCATGAATTTGTTTATTATTCCAGATCCTGTCGGTGCACCTCCAATCTCAGCTGTCAGCACGGAAATAATTCCTAGCAACACGCCACTACGATACCGGACTTCAGTTAATGTGACACTCTTTCATCTGCCGAGGTGTGAAAATATGAACGGGGAATTCTTAAGTTTCAAATATGAGATAAAGAAAGTCTCATCTGGAAATATCATCAGAGAGAAAAATATCAATTCTACGCAGTACAGGGAAAAACTTCGTACTAACACACAATACCAACTCCGATATAAATGGAAGAATTCTGTTGGTGAATCTCAATTTTCACCTGCTGTTATTTTTACCACCGATTACTCGGGTAATATATTTGTCTGGATTTTTGCTTATTTGACAGTTTTTTATTTACGTTAGGGCTCGGCTACAGAGCACCCGTATTGATACGAACTCCGTATATCGTAACAATAGGCCTACATCCCGTATCGTCACCGTAACTGTGGTTACACTGACAGCGTACCTATTCGTACCGATATGCAGTAATGATAAAGGTTTTAAAACATTCTTTCATCCACAAATTCCTTCTAACGCGCGTGTCCACAAATACGTATTTATTGTAATGGGCGTAAAAAAAACTAGGTATATACACACAAAACGCTATTTGGCCGGTCAAGATGGCGAGCAGTTTGATTTTATGGGTTCTTCACGATGAAGAAGAATTGTTACGTTATGGTTTTCAATGATTCCGAGAGATGTCACTGACGTCAGTCCGCGATATGGGTTAGATATCAATGGATATTTCGATAATTACCAAAATATTTTTCCATCCAGTGCGCTGATTTTAATTTGAAAAATCATAGTAAAGATGGCAAGTTATAACGCCGTGGGAGAAATCACATATTCTAACCATGGTAGGTGAGAATACGATGTTCTGTAAACTGCTTTAGGTTTCCTTTCTCAATTGTGTTCCACCTCCTATAATGGTAAATGATATATTTCTTATTTGGCATAAGAGACTAATCCAAAAACAAAGTATAAGATGAGTGACAATTCCTTCTTAATCACTTTTAGTTATTTAACAATGAATTAAATAGAATTTTCTGATACTTGCTGATAACACTCTTGAAGCTCGGTGAAGGTAGACAGCGTTCATAACATCTGAGGTGCATAACTAACGATTAGTTAATCGACCCATAGAAACAATATTTATCATCTATATTTAGTTCCAGATGGCCCGGATACTTACTTGCTGTCGCAGAAACTAGATTCGTTCACAATGGCGTGGACTCCCAGTAAAACGACGCCAGGTATTGTTACTAATTTCAAAGTGGAATGTTATATGGACAGATTTGAATCCGTCTATACCAGCGGTGTCCTTCCATCAACCAAGAGACAAATCACTTTGACGAACCTGCAAACCAATACTCTTTACCATTGCGTGGTATGTATTAACTAATGATGATAATGATTATCATACTGATAATGTCAGATTTTTAATATCGTTGTTATAGCCCGTTGAGTTGTAGCGACTTGATAATTATTACCCAGGTTAAGGACCTTTTATCCCCCCTCCCCCTGGAGTGTACATCAGTCTCCTTTTACTGTCCCCGGCATGCATTCACTCATCGGTGCAGATAGGCAGTGTGAATGCGCACCTTGTCAGGATTTGGACCCGGGTCTGACAAGTGGTATGGTAAGAGAGCCTAATTACACGGTGAGGTGTAGTTAGACCCCATTGATGGACAAATATTTCAAAATTTTCTTGAACACCTGATGATGGCAGTGAGTACATTAGCCGAAACGTTACGTGAATATTCATATAGATTCCTTGACGCTAAATAATTTTACTTTTATTTTACATAATTACAGATAAATATGACACTTATTTTTATACAGTAGATTTTACACCTTAACAGTAGAATTGAATTTTCGTGTAGATACATTCACTTTGACAATAAATAAATTTTAAGAGTTTACTTTTTTTCTGTATTTACATAATAAAACAATACATACATGTCAGATAAATATGACACTAATTTTATATAATAGAATATTTTCTTCTCATAATTTTCCAGATAAATAGTTAATGTAGTAATACATTTCAGTTAAACAGTTTTAATAGCCAAATGGCTATTAATAGCTCAAAATGTTCTCCGAATGCTCGTGTGGTGTAAAAAATGCGGTACTTGTTTGTTTTTGTGGCAGATTTAATTATATATTCTCTCGGGTCACGTTTTATGGCGATCAGATTCACTGTATAAACAGGGTTATTGTCTCCAAATATAATCATATTTCAAATTGAATCAAAATTAACTACTTTTCTTTTTCTATAATTTAATTTGATTCCATTGACTTTGCACACAGTTTGATGCGATAGGAAGTCAGTGGACCATATTTTAAACGCGTAGTTTTTAGGGCCACCAGATACCAACTCGGTAATGTATGACCTAAAACGTTCCGAGAGGTGGCATCCGGTCTCTTGCTTTTGATATAATGACACAAGAATCTGTATCCATATACAAGACTCTTTTTCCAAAAGGTTTGACGTAAATGAATGATTTCAAACGGGCATGCGCTGTGGTGAACGCAGCAAGGACAACATTTAGGTGATTCACACTGGATATGAAATTCTCACTGTTCTCATATTCCACCTTCACCATTTCAGAATTCAAAAGGGATGATGCCAGCAACTCCCTCATACCTACGCCCAATATTAAAGGTCAAGCTAGACTATGAGTTAACAGTTTCTATCCGCTAATTTGTCCGTGGGACCCCATTGTTGGACAAATATTTCGAATATTCTTGAACAACTTTTTCGTGCATGTTTTTAAATAACTTTGTCGATGAAGTTTTTCATCTTTAAAACTGTGGAAAATTACCTTTCGATTAATGTAAACGGAGATTTTGTCAACAACAAATAGAATTGGTAGCGTTGTTGAAATATGTCGTCATTTTAAAGTCTTGCGTAGTGCAATTAACGTGAATTTCTAAATCGGGGATATCTTAATCATTTCCAAAAAAATGATAGGGAATTCAGTTGTCTTTCAAATGCAATTTATTATATTTGATCTCCATTTCCACTTCAAACAAGTTTACATACTATAATATGATAACAAATGTGATAATAATTCATAGTTTACCACCTTTACTCATAGAGCCATAGCTATTGGAAGTTGAAAAATAGCCTTATATAGTTTTTCTAAGCACAATGGGCCATTATCTGCCCTTTTGCCGCTAAATCATTGTACTTTTTCAGCGAGCATTGAATCCAATGGTCATTATTTTTTTTAGGTAAAGGCGCGTTCTCGTAAAGGTTGGTCTTATCCATATCCTCATAATTTTATTTATGCCTACAACAGCGATAATACGGGTAAGTATCAAAGGAGCTCGACTGTTAACCCTGGGGTTTGTTCAGTATAGATAATGAGTCATTGTAACAACAACTGACTCGCACCCATAATTAATAAAACACCTATGGTTCAGAGTTAATCAACAAGAGGACGCTTCTCGCTACAGTAGGATTGACTGGAAGGGCGCACGAATGCCCAAACACGATGAGGAACACTCTTGCCCACTACTGCCTCAACTACTGTTGGCCAATACTGGGTATTGAAGAATCTTTTATGATTAATTAGTTGTTAGTTTAAGTAGTTTTGTCAATCACGTCATTGTATATTGGAGAATTATTTCGAGCATATCCCGCTCCTGATGTACACGTCATGCACAAGTATAAAAATTTATAAGGAACTCAATTGTCTTTCATGCACAATTTGATTTTTTTACTGCCTGAACTTTTTAGCAATGCTTATTGGAAGTTGAAAACTGATGAAAAAATATCTTTAGAAATCTTATCAACTTAACGCTAAAATGGGATGAAGAATTAATTTAGGTGAAATAAAAGTTTGGTCCTATTTCTGCTGTTATTTATGAACAGTAACACATTTTGCAAAGAATAAAAGGTCTGTCTCAAGTATGTGTGACGCGTGAACGTTACAGTCAAATTCAGTTAAACGTGTTAGGCTAGAAAATATTTTTATTTTATGCATTAAATGGACGGAAAATAAAGATAGTGATTTTCTAGCTTAAAATATTTTTTCTTGGTATATGTGTGACTGAAAATTGGTTATTTCTTTGATATTTTTCGATGTAGGCTGACGGATGTGGGAAATTGTGTTATATAAAATTATCCAAAATAGAATCATGCTTAGCTTATTTTCTAAAATATATGAGAAAATTCTTAAATTATCCTAGAAAATGCTTCATTGCGAGTGTGAATGAGCAAGAATAAATGATTCCTGACTTTTATGAATTCTTATGTCATCCATATGACTTATGATATGATACAAGGTAATCATGAACTCCGAAATTTGTTACATGATCGGTTAACACAGTTTTTGATCACTATGTTAACCTGTAGAAATATGTAGACATTTAGTGTAAAAATTCACATGTTTGAACACAAGCTCCAAAAGGATCCAGCCTAAAGCACTGAAAATACAATTTCTACTACTGTTTAAAATGGATTTCGACATACGTTCCGCGCGGAATTTTCTAAATAAACAACTTTTTTCACAGTAACCCCCTACACCAACAGGGATTTCCCAAACCAGAGAGCCCCATGACACAGGTAATTACCGATCATGATTATCCCTCTACTCTAGACAAAAGAGTTCTAGGAAATTATGTGTACAATGCTAGAACGACAAAATGATTCATGTAGATTTCACGCATATTATTTTCATACATAATTTTCACTTCTGATCACTACAACGCCCCTATATCAAGCGATATCTCAATTTTTATAGTAACTATTCTAGGAAATTTCGTGTACAATGCTAGAACGACAAACCGATTCATGTAGATTTCACGTATATCATTTTCATACATAATTTTTACTTCTGATCACTACAACGCCCCCTATATCAAGTGATATCTCAATTTTTACCTTCGGTGAAACCAAAGGTTATGAGATGATAATGGGGTTGATGTAACATAATTGTGGACACAAAAACTAGATAAGTGGATGCTGTTCAGAGCCGATTTATTTTGAATTAGGAATAGTTCGATGTGAATTTGAATGGTTGTACAAATCAAGATGAAAAAAACCGTCTAAATAATGATGTTTTAGCGTGGGAAAAATCTGTCGAATTTAATTCATAAAGCTGCGTTGGGCCCAAATAAGGTCATTGGCGTCATCGTAAACAGAATAGTTCGTCGGAAAATTTTGAAAAAATACGTTTTCTTCATTGAAAATTCACTTAAATTAATTTCTTCGTCGAGTATTTTCAAAATAACGCTTCTCACTTAATCAAATCGATCGACTAAAATGCTGTATAAAAAATTATCTCCGCGTATGAATATTGGAACTACATCCGCTGTACGCAATCGATCCAGCCTCATATCAATAACATTATTTGAATTTTATTAATCAGTTCAAAACCAATGTTAAGACAATTCATGATCGATGCTTTATGAAAACACAAATTTTGATAACAATTTTGGGTTAAAAACCTATAAATATTGACATGTTATTGGTATGATAATTTTTATTCAGTTCAATCCAATTCAATTAAATTATATTGACTGACGATGTATTGAACGGCCAAAAACATCGAAATTATGGCACAAGATTTTCCAGATTTTTTTGGCTAAATCTTCATATTTGTTCCAAGTGAGATATGAGTCGAAAAAATGCCATGCAATATAATAGCTGGTGGATCTCCATCTCAAACCGAAGGTCCAAGGTCCCATGGACCTCTTGTTATAGGAACTATTTTAGGTCCCGCCTCACAGAGCTCGCACCTGCTAAAAAAATGTAGTCTTACGCCAAATGGCAGATAAATACTGTAAATTGTCTCAATTTTCGAACTTCTCAGACTGGTTTGAATGTCATTCTCTCACTTCATTGATTTCATTTTATTTCGACAGTCGATATTATGAAAAAAATAATACAAAACAGACAAAAATGTTATGACCAGGATGTCGAAATCCTTCAATGGTTGTCAAGTTGATTTACATCAATAGCTGGACAGAATTAATTGTTGTGAGGAGGGGAAAGACTGAGCTTTAAAGAAACATGATTGCAGCATACAATGCATTGATATTTTTCAGGACTTAGAATAGTTTGTGCCTTTTAGTGAAATGCTTATTATTGGGCCGCCCTTGGGCCAAATGTGCTTTCGAAAAAATGGTCACTTTGTTAGATGGATATGAAAACATAAATTCCAGCTGAGATGTTGTTGATCCATCTTCAGTAGTTAAAAATGGAGATTTATATGTACAGCTTTTTAGCGGTATACGTAGTTTATGGAGTCACATGGGATATATTGCCCAATACCGTATTAGAATATCTCAGGTATATAAGTGAATTAAAACGTGGGTAGTGGATACAATATGGAATAATACAGGAAGGAAAGTTGATGATAATATCGTTTTGATTATAGTCTTACATCGGTTAACCAGCTAAACAAACACTCCTAAAATTCGAGTTTCGGGGTATTTAGAAATGATGACATTATCAATTATAATCTAAAATCCACAACAACATGCTGATCAAATGTAGAATATCTTTCAGATTCGAACAAAAAAAATCAAGGGAGAAAGATAAAGAAAATTGCATCAGATGGATTGCGATTAATCGAATCAGCTGAGCCAATAACAACAGGTAAATGCTTTGATCTATTTATAGTTTGCTTGAATTAATATTTTTGAGACAGCAGTATTTCTATGACTCCTTGAGTAGGTCAGTGAACATCTGGTGTTGCGGGAAAGATTGCTCCACTAGTTTCGGTGGGAATGTCTGAGAGGAAGGTATGGTACAATCGAGATGACTTACTTGTTTCATAGGTAGAATGCCCGAACCAAGTTCAAGGTCTACGTGAAACACGCAGTGATAGACGTTTACCGTTCAGTGTCGCCAAACTTTTATTTTGTTCCATTTTCACTAGTGTATGGTGAAATATACGTACGTAGATCTGCGCCATAATTTTCTACATCTCCCGAGTAGCAGACACTTTACAGAATCTTTTGATAAATTTACTATGGATTATAGAAGTCTGTAGTTTATATCGTTTTTTAATCGTCAGTACTCGTTAATAAAACTCATGAATTAGACAACATAAATTAAGATGATTTATTTGTACTTTATCTTTCAGCATAAATCATCATATCATTGTCACAGAACCTTTATCTCTACAGCAATTATCATATAGTATTAAGCAAGAGAGTGATATACGCATTGAAAATACATGTACTATGGAAAATTCATAATGACTTTCTAGGAATATAAACTTTAAACAACGATACCAGACAATATGCAATTTACATTCGGTCGGAGTTCCTAATTTCAGAACAAAATGATTCATAACTGTCGAACATCGATCCAATAAAGAACATCCGGGCTGATGTCCTTAGACCGAAGTCTCTCTGACAGTACTTTTGGACCGACTCTGTCGTGCTTCTCATTCTAAATATTCAGTAAAACTTTTGACCAATCAGAAGCTGATACCGCAGCAGCTGCAACGTGGGTATGATTATCTTAAGCTATTATTAAAATCCAAAAACTATCCTTTACATATTTTACATACATTACATATCGTAAACCAAAATATATATCAAATTTTATCTTCACTTTAAAACGATAGTAAACATGACCAGGAACACTCCAGGAACGTATTGAAGCACAGTTTGAGCGCAATCAGCTCGACAACATATTATTCGCACGGTGAGCTGACGACTAGATAAGAAATATTGCCATAAAACTGCCGAGTGAAGAGCTGACAAATGTTATCGGCGTCAATTTGAAAAAATCATTTTTTGCCTTGCAACCCGTATTTTGCCTTCCAACTTTGTGCTTCAACCCGTCACCGCACCTGGTAGCCAAATATAACTGATGGGACTGGGTCGTTAAATTTTTGATTGAAGTTGTGTAGAACACGAATTCTCAAAATGTAGAAATTTGAAATATCTAAAATTGTAGTGCATAACAATTCGGATCTTACAAAAATATTTTTCACTATCAATATTATATATTTCAAATGCATTGTTTTCCATTTTATGGTTTCAAAATCTATTTTCAATATCAATATCTATGTTCAGGGATTGTCTATCAATTTATCTGTCATTTTTTTTTCATCGTGAGTTCAAGTTCCGTTAAATTTTCTCACTGTTTAATCCATCTACCATATAAACAAAAAGTGTAATCGGTTTTTCTAACCATAGTTCCGTCAGTTGCCTCGACCACTATTATTGAATAATAACGTGTGTTACAATTTATTGGATGTAGACATCAGGTCCTTGGCAATTATGAACCCACCAGTCGGATGCATATCTAGTACCCTAAGCAGGTTACATTATTTTAAAACGTGCATGTTAAACTTTCGGACTGTTATCAGAATGTATAATCATACATAACATTATATTAGGCCTATATCATTCGGTCTTGATACCCGACGCAGGCTAAAATTCTGAATTTCTATTTTACAACGCGCAAATTAAAAGCTCCGTATAAAATAGGGTTCTATTAGCCACCCGGCGAAGAATTGGATTGAACGCGCATTAGTTCAATACTTGATATGGGTGCCCTTCTGATACAATATTTGTATTTTGGCAAAACTCCTTCCAAAGTACTGTTCTAATTTGGGTAACTTACCGTCACAATAATCTATATTTACAGAAAGATTCAGAGAGGTTCATAATCCGAAAGATTTTTTTATAAAGGGTCGTCGACCGAAAAAAATTTCTAAACACACTAAAAAAATTGACAAGATAACCCTTGGCCTTCTACTCATGAAAATATAAATTTTAGCTCGATCCGATGATAAGTTTGGACTTGAAACGAATTTTTGTTTCGGCGATTTGAACATCTCGTTCGCACCAATTTTAGGGCCTTCAGAAATGAGCTTGTATTCGTTTCAAAAGAGCTACTCATCCAAACTACTAATAGCTTATGCATTGAAAGAGCTCTGATGACACATTTTAGGTGGTTATTTCCTGGAATTGGTGTTGATCTGAATATTTTTGGTATTTTTCAATATTTACATAATTCTGATGACTCTTCCCCGACAAAATTTTGCCCAAATTCAAAGAGCCTAGAATGCACCCGATATATGCCATTGATCAACAAAACTTATATCGTATGAAATATCAATCTTTCAACGTCCGGAATATAAAATCAAAACATATGGCAACAACACTTTTTGATCTTTTTTTTGACGACGCAAAATTGGAGTCGCACTCGCATGCAATCTGACCCTTTAAGGCCCTGCAAATTCGTGCAAATTCGGGCAAAACTCGTCGGGGAAAAGTCATCGCAATTATGTAAGTATTGAAAGATACCTAAAAAAATCAGATCAATACCAAACCCGGAAAAAAACTCACTTAAATCGTGTCATAATATCTTCTTAAAAGGATAAGCTATTAGTAGTTTGGATACATAGTTCTTTTGAAATGAAAACAAGCTCATTTCTGAAGCCCTATCAGACCCGTAAAAACTGGCGCGAACGAGCTGTTTGAGACGCCGAAACGAAAATTCGTCTCAAGTCCAAAATAATCATCGGATAGAGCTAAAATCTATATTTTCATGAATAAAACACCAAGAGCTATATTTGGAAATTTTATCATTTTTCATATTTCCTACCTTCGGTCCATGTTTACAAAGCCTTGCTCTTAAATAACAATATGAAATAGCCATATTGGATATTCAATTATATCAATAGTTTCAGAGAGTCCATGCGATGTAAAACAATCGACAGGATTATCACAGTTAACAGTTGAATGGTCGTATACACAAACGGATATCAGTTATTTCAATGCATTCTGTGTTGATTTCCGTAGTGAACGTTTGATTTATGTTAATAACACAATTCCACCGACACAGAGACAAATTTCTGTCGTTCAGTCGATTCAGAATCGATATTCTAACAAATGCTGGGTAAGTTTACGACCTAGATTCACATGCACGAATACTTATTTTAACCAAAAAACGTGAAATGCTTTATTTCTGTATCTGAATTTGACAGGTCGGGGCTTGCGGTAGTGATGGCTGCGTTTATGATGGATATTGTGAGGTAACTTCTAGTTTCCACGAAACTGTAAGATTAAGAATAGATAAGATTAAAGCTTTTATTTTATATGAAAAAAACAACCACATTAAAAATAAATAAGTGCGTTACTTGATATGACGAAATCTGGATTATTACCAGTGTACACTCAAATTGAATACCAGATTGGTGACACAAAAACACTCAAGCAGGCCAAATAAATGTGTCTCAATAATTATTTGTCTGTAACACTGACGATAACAGATATTTGATATTGATGGAACCATTTCGTAAAAGATCAGTCGTCTCAAGTGACTCAAAATTATCCAGTTTTGGGGATTTACGCTGATAAATCGTTGGTGTTTTCCAAAAGATTTGAGTATAATTAACTGTTGATCATGGGTGCCTAACTTTTATACCAACTCAAACTTTTTAAATTCCAAAAAGATTTTCTCGTGGGATTTTACTGGTAATTTGCTCCATTTAGAATTTTTTTTGCAAAACAATCAGCTTTTCAGAGAGAGTCATGTCCTTATTCACATCAGCGCCATCTACGCCACTCGATTTGCACAGATGCATTAAAGCCTCATTAGAATGAGACAATGTTGGAAGTAGCGAAGATATTTGTGCATCTGTCCTGGTTTCATAACAGACATCCGAGTTCAAATCCTAGTGTCCGTCGGTAACACATGCATTCACCTCCACCAACGAGTCATGGTTGACGGGGCAAGGGCACTGAAATATGATGTCGTTACTTAAGGTGTATTTATCCTGTCCAACTCAGTATAGCTAAACCATAAACAGTTTCACTTTATCAGGATAAATGCAAACATAATCAGTTCTGATTACCATTAAATGTGGCAGACACGTTCTAAGGTTAAACGGGCCATCCGCCATATTGAATCAGGGGTAATCTGGATGACGCTCTTGAGTAAGTTTAATATCCAGAATACCATAAGCAGTTTTGCTTTTCGACATGATAAAAACGGTGATTGCCGCATTTCAAATTCTATTCCTTCCGGATTAAAATAGCATAAAGGAAAATCTATTTTTATTATGTCAGGATAGTGAAGATTGCCCATAGAGGTTGCACTAGTTATACCAAGCATGTAAATGAACGAGTGTTATTACTGAGTAGCTCAAAGAGTTAGAAAGACACATTACTGAAGGATCCCCCCATAAGTCCGACACCCCACCAGGGGGGTGTGGGCCGTATGGGGGGATACCTACTGAAGCTGTTCTCTTATTATCATTATCATAATCTTTGGTATATGCAAAATGGAAAGCAAATCATAGATAAATGAATAACATATCTAAGTGCGCTATTTTATAACGTTTTGAATGACAGAGTTCTGATAGTTTGTCTCATTCCAACGTTTCATTTCGGCTAGGTTGGGAATGAATAGTTAACTCCAATGACGGCCAATAACCGTTGATTGT
Source organism: Tubulanus punctatus (assembly GCA_036785005.1). NCBI lineage: Eukaryota > Metazoa > Nemertea > Palaeonemertea > Tubulaniformes > Tubulanidae > Tubulanus > Tubulanus punctatus. The sequence continues at coordinate 13,402 of JAYMFW010189022.1, forward strand.
TAAATGTATCAAAGTAAAATATTCATGGAAAATAACCGAAATTTTTGGCTGTAAGATGTTTTTAGGCTGAACAATTTAAGCGCAATTTATTTGAATTAAGTGGTTCTATATATATGATAGGGCCAAGGAGTGCTTGTTGTCACGGACGATTCTAAAACACAGCCCTGATTCAATTTACGAGACGAGCTTGAATTTATTTTGTTCAGCAATCAACGAGCAAACACACAACACCAATGAAAAAATACACAATTGAGAAACCACCACCTGGGACAGAAGAAATAGATGTGACCAACGGCAATAAAAACTCAAGAAGTGCTATTATTATTGGGTGTTCAGTTGCTGCAGCTGTAGTTTTACTTGTTGCAGTCATTGTTATGTCATTGTACATTGTCAGGTAAGCAATCAAAGTAATTCATTCTCACAATTTTCTAAATGGCCAATCTACATATTTCATATTCGTACTTACATTCAGTATCAGCATCAACATCTCCAGAGAGTTGAAATAAAGATTATAATATCCTCTTAACCGAAAGGCAAGGTCTGGGGGTCCTTATGGAGAAAACCTTTAGAAACTATTTCGAAAGAATACGGATACAGTATACGAAACTTTAAAATCAATAGGCAATGCTTATGACACGTGAAAATCAATATAATCCTTAGGTCCGTACCTATTTTAAAACCGAGTTGAACTGCTAATAGCTAGTTCTCTCCCAAAACCTGAGTATCCTGAAATATGAATTTGAATGTAAATACACCTCTGCAATATTTTTTCTGTTCTTCATGCTTACCCGAATACGGGAGTTAGTTTCAATAAAATGAACTAAAATCCAATATTAGAATATACATTTTTAAATTGCATTGTTTATAAGTTGAAAAAAGCCTCCTGGTGGAAGAGGCAATTAAGACGTTCATTAGTTTGAACAATATTTATGCAAATTTTGTGAACTAAAATGCTTAACCAGCAGGCACCCATGCTGATGATTATTTTTTTATTCATACCGAATGCATTGTTTGGTTATTTTTATTTGTGTTTAGAAAGTGTCGGGGTCCTATTGAATCTGAAAGGAAATCAACCGAGGAAAGTCAGAAAGCCGTTTATGAAGGATTCGAATTTTCAGAACCACGTCCGAGTGATGTGTATTGTGAAGCTAATATGGATGCTCTGGAAGAGGAAGATACTTATGTTGCCATATAACGAACTACCCTGAAATATTATCAAATCCCAGTTACCTTGTCACTAACCGATAATTATATCAGATATGTTGTCATATAACAAAGTACCCTGAAATACCCAGAGAGAAATGATCTCATGATGATGAGTTTACTTGCCAGCTATGAAAAATGTCTTAAGCCGACAATCCATTAATCGTGGCTTGTACACCAGACTAGATATGAATGAATGGCTATTCTTTATATCAAACATTTCCCTCCGATGAATAACACATGACATACTAGTCCCTTGTCAGCTTGTCCCTAACCGATAATTCTATCAGATATATATGTTGTCATATAACACATGACATACTAGGTAAGTCATTATCCAGCGTGGTGATCGTGGCAACATTTACTAAGTGTAAAAAGCAAACTAAGTTTTATATCGTATCAATATTCAAAATACTTGATAACTCTAAACATGTAATAAGTTTTATCAGAAATGTATTTTTGGTTTTATGTCGTATCAATATATATGGGAAATAGCGTATGCAGGAACAATACATAGTCGACACAAAAACTGCTCACTGAAATCCTATAGTGAACACAT
>JAYMFW010189133.1:2215-15155 GCA_036785005.1 Tubulanus punctatus
CACTTGATTGTGAAGAAAAACTAGTTCCCACTTTGGCTAGCTAGTTAATTAAGTCTTTACCCGAATACCGAGAAACCATATTGTGGAAATATTTTGAAAATCTGAACATGCGGTCAAATGAAAAAGAAGTATTTTTTAAAAAATAAATGGCACTTATGTATTGTCGATATTTCACTTTTAGCTACATTTGTGGGTTTTCTAAAATTAGTGATTGGCATTACAACGAAGTTTGGTTGTAAATAATGTACATGTAATAATATTATTGATATCAACTGTGAACATAAGTATCGATAACGGTTTTCTTTTGATATAATTTTCAAAAAATAATATTTATGATTGACGATAGTCATATGTTGACGTATGTTTAGATTTAGAATCAAGACAAACACAAAGCACTTGTACAGTTTTCAAGAAATCGGTAGGTGGTACATTGTTGTAACTGTTCAACTGGTGCGGAATTAGTAAAATCGAGCCGATTATGTTTATAATGCAATCAGACCTCAAGTAATTGACTTCGAAAGTGTGATTAATCTACCAACTTTAAGCCTAGACTCAAACCCGTTTGATAAAAAATATAGTGGGAAATGTGTAGCAGCATATGCAAAAAAATGAGTTAAATGAAGTATTAAAATATATTAATAAATAGGAAAATGTTAATCACAAATGTCGGTTTGAACTTAAACCAACAATAATAAAACAAAAAACCCTAAACCAATTTCTTTTGATTTTAAAGTTTGCCTGCTGGATGATCATGTGTTTTGACAAAAAACACAGTTGTCGAGGGTTTCCTGGTCAATTTGGAACTCTGTAAAACGCAGAGTAATTAAATTTATGAATATTTTAATCGAAAAAATCAGCCCTCCCCATTTTAGTAGAATAATGGGAACACAGAGTTGTAAAATGCAATGCAATGATTTATTGACAAAAAAACAGAAAGCAGACAAAAAACTTCATTTACAGTTTTCATCATTAGATTATGAATGTAATTATTAATTTTGCGTAGTGTTCGCGGTTTTATTCATTTGAATGGTTTCAATGAAATAGCTAATAATCCATCGTGTAAACACGAGTCCACTATAGGACGTCATTAAAATGTGTTACTTTGTGGAGGGCAATTAATCAGCCGGTATTTATTGGACAAAATTACAAAACATACATAATAGCCACATTTCATCTGTTCACGCGACAAATATTCCTGAAGTGGCCCAGATGAAAGGCTGTTGATAATTAAGGGCGGAGTTTCGTGTTTTTAATTAAGCGACCAACCAATCACGGGAGCTAGACGATTAGCGAGGGTATTTTATAGTCCTTTTTCGGTAGCGTTCGCAAATATTGACTCGACAGAATTTGTTGGATTAACAAATTCGATAAAGTCCCTGTTGATTTTTAAATATTGACTTATTTGAATCAAAGCACTGTTGGATCTACGTTTTTCAAGAACTTAGCTTCTGTTTTTGAACGAATACGACTGATAATCGACGTGAAATCGTGGTGTTAATTTAGAAGATAAGCAACAGCAGTGATTCGAATTATATAAAAAAACGTGTGATAAAATGATGGATGAACTAATATCGCAGGCGTCACGTGAAATGTGGCACGATTCGGTCACATTTAATAGAAACAATCCATCCTGCGTTTTAGGAACCAGGAAATATATCGCTCAAAACAATTCCAACCGGATCGACAATTGTTTTACGGCAACTGGTTCTTCCGCGGAGCCTTGTACTAGCACTGAATTACCGGATCAGATAGATGAAGAAATTGATGAAGACGATACCGACCTCGAGAATTTCCAGACTTCGGCAGTTAAACTTACATCGTCGCAACGCGGTCGTCAGTTCGCAGACGTTAAACCTCCGTATTCTTACATCGCTCTGATTACGATGGCTCTCGAGAGCTCAAAAGTCGGTATGATGACTCTAAACGATATTTACGCTTATATCATGGAAAGATTCCCGTATTTTCGCGATAACCAACAAAGATGGCAGAATTCAATTCGTCACAATCTATCGCTGAATGACTGCTTTATGAAGGTTCCACGTGCTCCGGGTCGCCCCGGGAAGGGTAACTACTGGACACTGCATCCAGCTTGTGGGAATATGTTCGCTAACGGTAGTTTCCTTCGTCGGGCAAAAAGATTCAAATCACAGAAAAGACAGAGAAATATCTCCGATGTCTCGATGCATCTACCAGCATTGAATCAAGGAGGATCGTATGGACAATTCGGCATGTACGGAACCGCTCACGACTTGAACTCTTTTATGAACAGTTACGGTCGATTTTCACCGCTAAACTACTCTACCAGTCAGTTCTCAAATTATGCGAGTAAAGATTGGCTGAGTACATCTTTGCCCAGTTGTAGTTTCACTCCCGGTGCAGCAAATTCCACATTTGCCTCAACTTATTTTAATCCAATGGCTCAAATCCCGAGTTTGTCATCCTCGCATTCAGCAATAACGGTACAGTCGTCACCATCACCGTACGGAATTTCACAGACTCCGTGTATCACAAATCAAAACTATCAAAATAATGTGCAATTTACTCCGATTCAATAATATATATGTGTTAACTAGAATTAGAAACTAGAAAAAGAACTTTATATATCTGCATTTATCGTGAGGTTTAATCAAAAATGGGAAAAGAGTATGTATCACCTGTATGTTATCATTTAGCTGATTGCCCTATTTTTGTACAGTTTAAATAATTTTCAAAAATATATTTTCTAAGATTTATCGAAATTTTCACTTTTGTTTTGCCTCTTGGACTGTCAGAATTTATTCTAATCCGAGTTAATTTGGTCATGGTTTTGGTTACTAAGGACGTAGGGAAATTCCGTCGTGATGTTCTCAGCGATCTTCAAAATATGATACTCCGTGTAATCTACTAGAGAAACTTTCTATATGGAATGATTCCGCTGGTTTGGCCAGGGCAACCTCCATTGAGTGTATTTTTAGATTAATTCAACGATACTGTGTTCATGAACGAGGTCCTCGTTTTGGATTTTTTTGGTGAAATTACAACGGCCTAGTAGTTTCGTATCAAAGTAGGGAAAATGAGGAAAATTCAACCAACAAAAACTACTGAAATTCCGCTGTGTGATTTGTATAGATGTCACAATCAGATGAAAAATAAATTAGAGGAATTGATTTACTGGAGCTAAGACTTAATGATAGTAGAACTTTATTCTCGGACACAGAGTGTAGTGCGAGACTCGGACAATCTGTAATAATGACCACACCATCAAATTGTTGCATATCCTACTACATGTACTTCCATATTCGTTTTTCTATATCAGTAAATTGTATTTTTTTTAGTTTGAAAATTACGCACCGGTAGCCGGCGTACCGGAATCTTCTATTAAATAAAGAGATTGAAATTGTAATTGAAATTGAGATATTATTACAGTGCACGTAAAGAAATTTTTAATTTTCAATTCAATTCAAATAATCAGGAAATGGAATTAGAAGATGCGGATGACGGCAAAATCGACGATGGTGCAGCTAAAGAAATGCTTGAAATTCAAATTCAAGAAATTGAAATGCTACAGAGTATGTACCCAGATTATTTCAGCGTAGAGGATCCCGATGCTGTGATGTATATCGAAAATTTTGTCAAAGGAAACATACCTTACGAGTCAATAAAGGATGCCAGAGTTGGAATAACGATACAAGTTGATTGCGGCGACATCAAGGTGGGTTGTTATTGATCTATTGATTGAATTCAATGTTCAAATCTTCAAAATGAAGCTTAAATAGATTACTATAAGTAACAACTGACAAGCCATAGTACTGTCACTGTTTCAGACTATCCAAATGGGATGCTCCTTCGAAAACCTTTCGATTGTCGAGCCGCACATTTTGTTAGATTTTGAAAAGTCTCTTCCTAAAAGTGCTGGTAACTGGAATGGAATTGATAATTTCTAAGCAGTATCTTTGTATATCTATGATTTGTGGGGAAATGTTTGATATTGCCAACCCAATCTAAATTTATCAAGTCTAGTACCACCAGTACTCAAAACTTGAAACTTAGGCAATGGGCGTCTAATGTTTGTTGCTGATTTAGACTTTTTATGCTCTCCTCCCTCTTTGGAAAAAGGAGCCCACTTTTAGCCTAAATCCCGACCTGTTCCAAAATTGTTTAAAGTTTACAGTACTAGTCTGATAATGATATTGTATTCATTTTCAGGGTATTGAATTGGTTTGTCGATTTTCACACACATATCCAGCAATGAAACCAGAGATTTTTGTCAGGTCTCCATTTCCACGCAGCGCGCATATGAACTTTAGTGAAGACGTACATAAACATTTACTGAGTTTAGAATCTGGTGAAATATGTGTTTACCCTTTGATAGAATGGATAACAGAAAACTATTCCCATTATAGCACAATCGTGCCACAAACAAAAAACAATGACTTGGAAGTGGACAATTTATTTGTCAGAATGTGGATTTATAGTCATCATATCTATAGTAAATTCAAACGTAAAGATATCATAGATTGGGCAAAAGAGTTGAAACTGACAGGTTTCAGCATGCCCGGTAAACCGGGGGTTATTTGTATCGAGGGGTACAGCCGCAACACGGACGAATTTTGGCAGCGAATTCGACGTTTGAATTGGAAGCGGTTGATGATGCGAGAGCGAATAGAAGTTGAACTCGATGATAACAAAAGCAAAATGGACTTGGAAAAGTTTTCTAATTTTGAAGAGGTTGTTTTCGATGCTAGAGCCGGGAAGGGGAGAGAGTACCATATGGATTTAGGTCTGTTTTATAAATTTCTCAAGGAACACGATTGCTCAGAAATATTCAGTCTTTACTTCGGAGTAGATGGGACTTCAAATGAAAATTTATAGCAATTCGTGTGTGTTTTATTCTCAAGGCTCATGTTTTGTTCAAATAGTCAACTGTTTGTCCGATAAATATACGTCTAAATACGTTTGAATATCTGTGTTTTCTAGTCATTGATGCAGAAAATGATGTAGTTGAAGTTTACACGTATCAATTACATGGACATTTATAAGAATGAATAAGTTGTTAAGTTTTTGTTTTTATATGGTAGTCCGGTGATTCAGTAAACAGGCCCGGACCATGGGGGTACAAAAACATCAAGGAGTTCCTCTCAAAAGTCTAATTCAAAAAATATGATTATAAATGCTGCAAAATTTAGCCCATAGAATCCGTCTTAAAGGACCTAAATTTTTTGAATTTTCTGATGTGCGTCGCGAAGCTAGAGTTTGGCTCAGCCGAGTTCCACCACACACACCAAGCCCACGGTACGCGATCCTGGTAGTAACAATAACCACGCTGGATCTAACATTTTTATATATAAGATTGCGACCTTTAATTTCGTGAATCTGGTGCAATATGAAACCAATAACCTTTATCGTGAACAATGAGTGTTAGGAGATAAAGAGGGATGCAACTGTATGTTGCGCGTGGTGTCCTCGTTCGATAACCACGACAACGCGTGTCGTTCACAAGTAATTGCTCTCGCTCTCGGAGTAGGATCGGTGTCGACTTCTTGGTGCAAATGTGAGAAAATATGTAGAGCTGTGGTAAGAATAATTGGACAGCGAGATAAACGCTGGTTTTATTTACAAAATGACATTCAATGTAGAAGTGATCTGAAAGGTTTTGTCCAATTCATAAGGTACGTAAACTTGATACTTTTTTCCACCGGCTTGTGCACGTGAAATATATCTAAAATGTCTTTCAAACTCCTATACTTTTTCGCGTAATTTTCTGTTTGTCTAATTACAACTGCTATTTGAACATCTGATCAATCAGCACCAGATCCACATATCATCTGTTTATTACCCACATTCAGCCTATATTGGTACATGTATATTTGACTGAACTTAACCTATAAATTTTCTAGAACGCCTAATAAATTAGTTATCATGAAATGGTATTGTAGTAAATTTAATTTCAGGTGTTGACATTTTGTGTTGGGTGTGAACCACCACACCTTTGTTTTTCAGGTTCCTGAATCCTACGAGTGCTGGCTGCTAACGCCCGAGTCTCCTCTGGGCTTAAACTCGGTGTTCTTTTGATAATTGATCAATTTTATTGAATAACCAACTCTCGAAAATAGATATAGATTTCAATAGAATAAAACGTGAGTTCCGATCACTATCTATTCCCAGTTTTCCATAAATGCATATGCATGCAGAGGTAATTCTTGCAACCTTAGTTTACAAATCAATAGTAAAATTGGCTGTTTTTCTTTGTTTTCATCGTAATTTGGGTATTGTTCATTATATTTGCTCTACAATAATTTTTTTGAAAGATTCTCCCAGCCAGAATCGCGCATTGTTGAAATTCAGATTGTGTCATGAAATACTATGTACCGACACGGATATAGTGTTTATCATCGATACTATGTGATTTATTTACGTAGAACCCGTTTTGAATTACGACGGCGTGCTCACGCTACGACAGACGGCTAGCGACTGAGTTCGAACCGCGCTAGCGACACACTACTTATAGTGATCTAAAAATAGATCACAATATCGATTAGACGGCTGGAACGCATCAAATGGTTACCCTTGGAAACCATTTAAAAGGAAGCGCAAAATCGCTTTGTGGTAAATACGATAATTTCATAAACCGGTTTATTTAGTAGACTTATTGTATATTACTTGAAATTGTAGAATTTTTAACATAGAAAGATTGCCTGGCTAAGTCTTTGTTCACCATTTTCCGTATAAAAACGAGTTCCTCGCTGCGATCTTTCGAAGTTTAATGATGAAAGATAGAAAAACTCCGAAAGAGTGTAATTTGGAATTCCCTGGAAATTCGAACAGAGATCGTAAGCATCATCAAAAGCTTTTTAAATAAAGTTTTATTCATTTGTTAATTTTCGTATCTAGGAACTGGAGTATGAAATAGACCCGTTGTCGCACAAAAATACACTAGATGATGTCTGACATATCTGTCATTTATGGACGACATCACATGGATGGCAATGAGGCGGGATCACCACCGCCGCCCTACGAGGCCGTCGTTCACCAGTCTGATTCGCTCTGCTATATGAATTTCTGGCCAAAAAGTCTCGACCAACACGACAGTGTCCGCAACACGAGATTTGAATCGTTCGCGTAAGTCAATATTGAAATTTGTTGAACAACGGAATGAAACAGGCGCGGATTCAATGGCCCGGCCCCCTATTTTGACCAAAAAAATTCTAAAACATAGAAAATACTATAGTCTAACAGCAATGGGATAGATTTGTTCCATGGAATCGCATTTCAGAACAAGCAAATTGAAAATCTCCACGAGAACACGCCCACCCCTTTCTGGGCAGGACTCCACCAAGCGAACTCGGAAAAAGTCACCCCCTGCAAAAAATCCTAGATCCGCCACTGCCCCTCTCCCTATTTTAAAATCCTAGATCCGCGCCTGTTGAACATAAATGTTGTGCGCTGATGGGGTGGAGATTTACTATTTTCTAAAAAGGAGGAGTTAGAGATTTTTGCGAAAATATAGGAACGCATGGTATTACAACACTGATGAAAGTATGTAGATTTGCGTATAAATGCTCGCAATCTAGTATTGTTATCAGATCTGATAAGGTTGTTTTGATAATGAATTAAAGACATTGCTGAGAGGAATGATCATCTCATATAAATAACTCTGATTTGACTTTCCTCCTGCGAAAATATCAACATCTTATGAAATGCAAGGAATCCATAAGAAAAATATCTGTCGATGAAATTGTCGATGTTATTTTCAGTATGTTGTTAGAAAAAGCTAACGCCTGGTTGGCGGGTACGCCAAATACTTGCATTAAAAGCTGCGAGGTAATTGAGAAAAAGGTCGATAACTTTGAAGATATCTACAGCGGTAAAATGAACTATTCTGGATCCAGTTCCAGGGCAATTTTCATACAAGGTCTTCGGTAAGTTTATCGTTTATCTCGTGCTCTTCATTTCCCAGGGAAAATACAAACGATAACGTAGATTTTTGAAAGGTCAGCACGAATATACTCCGCGAAACAATTTGCAATAAATCCAAATAAGACTCTGTAAAAAGACATACAAAACGACGAAATGTAAATCTCTTATAAAAAGATGTCCACATCATCATAGAATGCCTCTATTGGTCAAAAATAGGTAGAAAGAGAAAATATGCTAAAAATAGGCTAATTGTATTTTAACATATTTGCATGTGGACTTCGGCTGGAGGATTTTAATGATTATACATGCATATATAGTCCAATTTTGCATTTATTGCAAATTATTCTCCGATTCCTGTAGGTTTCACGGATCATTTTCACTTTCATGTGATAATTAATTTCTATTTCCAGGGTTTGGTTCTCTTTGGAGAATCGAGGAGGCACACAGACCAATCAACCTACTGCTATAAAAAGACTCGGATATATCAATGTCGTACCTAAACGACTCAGTCATGACGACAGCTACGCCGAATTCGAGAGCTTCAACAGCTTGATGTCCACATTAAATTCTCGCTTAGAACAAAATCCTTTAGAAGGTAAGGTATAATTACCGTGTCCGGATGTTTGATATAAGTAATTAATTACTGACTGGTGCGGACATCAAAATGGGTACGCTCCCTTCGCAGCGTTTCATTCGGCTCTACTATCGTATCGACCGAACTAACGTTAGTATTTCGTAATATATGGAGAAATGAAACCACCCGGGCGGAGTGTACAAAATGGGCAAATGGTTTTTTCCCTCTTCTACCAAAAAAGTCATATAATTCTCAACGAAATTTGTCCACCTTTTCATTTTCTTTGATGAATGTCCACTCAATGTTACTATAGAGAAATCTAAACCGTTCTAGTGTTCTGCAAAGAAAATGCCCTGGTCCTAGTTTCAAATACCATTTTCGCTTTTAGGACGGATAATTGCAGTTAATACAGTAATAATTAAGACTACCAAAGAATCGGTGATATGGGATGAAATAGATGTTGACGTCACAAGTTGGAAATCAAAATACAAAAGTCACGCTTTTTTCTTCCTGCGAGTATTTTACGAAATTGGTACGGCAATCAATGAATTAATTGGTGAGTTTAGAAGATCATAAGCCTAGAGCACTGGTTTTTTTATTTCGTCAGATCAAATACTGTCCTCATTTTCTCAAGTTTAAATGCATTCACAGTTTCAAAGCTTAGCAGCAGGACAGAATTCCCCTCTTCAAGTTTCGACTTCAAGTTTCGATCTTGATGATGTTTGAATAAAATAAAAATATTTTCCTGATTTAAGGATTTGTGGATTTTATACCTGATGTAATGATAGAAGAACGGTCACTGCGAAGTCCTATACCTATCTATACACCATTTCAACAGGCCAGTGAGTGGATACGTCAAAACGGCCAGGTAAAGTCTGTCGTTTGGGGATTTCTACATTCCATTTCGATAAGATGTTATTTGATACAGGATCGTTTTTCTATTTTCAGGAAATCCGAGTAACGAACATGCAGACGTTGCCATATCTCAGGGGTAGAGGTAAATCATGTTCTTTGATAGATTCTTACCTTTCTATGATAAGTTATGAATTTTGCCACTAATTCCCAGACACTTGGACTCGCGATCAACTAAAACGAACTAGGGACATTAGGTGGGGTGCAATAAGACGTGTTCGTATCCAGCGTAGCTATAACGACTATGATTTTTTGGTCTTTATAGCCCTTGTGGTAGAAAATTTCAATTCAAATCAAAATAATGCCGACGCCATTTTGTATGAAATGGACGGACAAAAAGCCTCCCGATAACACGCTACGTGTGTTCCCTAGTAGAGTAGCCTAGGCCTACAAATCATTGATATTCTCTCAATTTTAGTTTCTCTTCTAACAATTTTACAGATAATTCGCGGGTTAGTACACGTGCGTCGTTAGTTTACACGGCAACTGGTGCTGAGATGGCAGATACTCACTTTTTACGTGTGGCCTACGTCAGACCGATCCACGATATTTTGACAAACGCAGTCGTCCCATACGTTACTTTCAAAACCTTCGTACCGTCCTATATACGATTTGATTATACAACTGGTGCTGTGTTTGAAACTATGGATGAGGTTATGTACCGAGCTAGGGTTTGGATAAACGCGACCGGTATGTCATCCCATTTCCGTTAATTATTGTTCATACTTACTTTCAATTACTTTGTGTCTCAGTTGTAACACCGTGTGTTTCATTCCTGTAGGAGCTAAGATTCTATTTGCTGAAACTGCTGGACCCGTGGAAGAAAAAGTGGCCTATGAAAAAACGACCGATTCACGGTCTAGCCCACATCGATCCCCGACCTGTGGGAGCGGTAACGAAAGAAAGTCTATCTACTACATTTTGTTAGTTTTCATTTCGGATTGATGTTTTAACAATTAGTGTTTTTGATATCCCCATTTGATTTGTTTCCTATCTTATCTTGTATAGGTTATACTTGGATGGCTACTACCCGGAACCGCCACCCCACGTGTTACCACCGTTACCTAGCAACGTCCCGGAACCGAACGAAATGGTCGAAGAAGAAGACGATTGTTGTATTATAATGTGATCCATTTCATTGCAGTACCACGATAGTATTCCAGGACGCTGCTGATGCCATCACCTGCCAGAATATGTCAACAATTTGGACTAAAAGTGACATTCTTATTACCTGTGACAAGACGTTACCGTTACGAATTCTTTAGGGAATATTTTTTGCAAAGAACATACAATATGGAATTTTGATATGACGTCAAGTTTTATCACTCGATTCAGCACTCCAATTCTAGAACTGTATCAAATGAAAAGGTTCCTCTTCTAATTCTGTTATACGGCAAGCTCGACATTTAAAATCCTCACATAGATAGTCATAATGACTAGATACTCCCCTCTATCATGTGTAAAAAAATTCAAATATGGTGTAGTTGAAAACCCTCGTCGTTCGTGTGGTTTATTTTGTAATTTTCAAAGTTTAACAATGATAATCAACAATATCTATCTGGAATATGTCGTTAATTAAGATGAATCTATATTGTGTCGTACCACGTTCGCAATCTATCAATTTATGATCTCATTTTCAATGTCAATTATTTTTTTCTTGTCAAAACATCCTATACCATCTACACAGTTTTGTAATATTATGGCAGGTCCATGATTGTCAAACCCTCGGACGATTTCTATCGATACTGTGTGGTGCATTTATGAATTTCTAAAAATCTTGACGGCCATTTTCATGATAACTATGTACATACCATCCGTCCCGACCAACCGCCTTGCGTTATGAATTGACTGCATTTAATTAATTTGTATTTATATATTGTGTGCAATATTTCTAGAAAATCCTGATCATCACATGATGATTAATATCAGCGGTGGATTGACCTGGTTGTGTATTTTTCTCTGTGGATTATAGAAGGTGTAAATGATTATAAACCCTGCTGATAAATCCGGGGATATTTCCAGCGCGTGGTGGTTTAACCTTGGATCTAATGAGTGTCAATACGCCGAGGTATATTTACCACGATATCAACAACACTGCCCTGATATTTAGACGACACTTCTTATCAGTGCTGGGTTTTCGGTACCGTATGAGATGCCGTTTGTTTGTTTATTCATTAAAGATGTGTAAAGATTCGAAAGATTGTGTATTTTGTAAATAAAGATGATGGACTAACAAAAATCGCTTCGTGCTTTGTTCGATGTTTCGAGTTGATAGATAGGGTATGACGGCAGTAGAATTATTCTAAAAAGCTTCAGTATTTGGAAGGATCGATTATCAACAACCAAACAGATTCTGTCCCACGAGAAACTATGATTTTGAAGTAATCAATTAGTAAGTCAATGATTACTTCAAGCTATGATCTAACAATCTATCGATGGCAAATGTCCATTTCGTTGAAATAGGTGGAAAATAACCAAATTTGACTGGAAATCTAAAAACCACCGTCAAGACCATCACTTCACAGAGTAGGCTAATAAATGGATTATTGGAGAAATGTTAAAGTATTTCTTCTTTATTTATCACATTTTTAATAATTTTGATACGAGGCTCAAGATATCAGCGGGTCACGTTGCTCATTGCCTTCGGATGAAATCTCATGTTTGTCATCCCTTGGAGGAATTAACTCGACTAGTTAATTCCTCCAAGGTCATCCTCACCAACCAAGCAGGGAGGTCGATCTATATAGGACATTGGATGGTTTTAAGGGGGGTTTAGGGAGTTTTCCCGCCGGACAATTTTTTAATTTCCTGTGTGAATGCCCCTTATTTTTCACCGACTAACTTTATGAATATTATGACATCAAAAGTAAGGGTTTTACTGTGAAAATGCGAAGCCTCTGTCCTTTTTACTCATGGGAAAAATTAAGCGGCCCGCGTATCTTGTCGGAGCAAAGTTTAATTCCATTCCACGTTGTAGCATTCACCAAACTGATTTTGCCGTTTGCGAAATATCCTCTGACCATTTGTTTACTTCCGGGTTCGTCACTGGTGTGCACGTGCTTTGTAAACTGATTAATTGCGAGAGGTAACATATAACTTATCCAAAAAGTAATTACTTAAAAACTCTTTTAATCGTAATGTATTCTATACCACAAAATTACTGATAGTTATGTATCGTAAATGAAGAGCTTTCAATAATTAAACCATCCATGGTTGGCGCCTTTTAAATAGTCAAAAAGCCATAGCATTGCCATTGCACCAGTTTATAGCCTACTGTCTGTCACACGGCTTACCGTGCAAGCTTTTCATCGATATTTTTGTAAATATAGAACAGACATACCTGAATCATACATCCGTATCCGCCGCAAACATAGATAAATATCCATTGACTTAAGAAAGTTTCTGTTAATTTTTATTTAGCCAAATCCTCTCAGAATACAAGATTTGTAATGCTTAAATTTTCTGCTTCTGCTGTGACTGCACAGGGTTTCCAGCGGTCCTTCCAAGTCCTGCTTTTGGAAAAAGTTTGGAAGAACCCTGCTTTGTCCTGCTTTTTGA
>JAYMFW010189466.1:0-20763 GCA_036785005.1 Tubulanus punctatus
ATTTCTTGTGCAGACTATTCACAGTGCACTTGTTGGTGTCAGGGAAGGTCTAATACATGATTGAGTAGGGCCAGGGGTCAGCCACGTAGTGAGCGCAAGTGATAACAACTGATGCACTGTGAGTGCTACCACAGGGCCCAGGTGAAGCAGACCACTGAGTTGATTAGAGTTATTTAGGTAGTCTGATTTTCAGACTCTTAATCAATGTCAACAGAGTCTGAAAATCACCAATCAGACATGTCATAGGCTATACAGCTAATGATAGCCTCTATGATAATGGGACAGACACTGATGAGAATCATACTATATTTGGGCTTCCTTAAACAGCATTTCTATGTTTGACCAATGATTTAGGCCCTATGATGATTTGTTCAATTTCTACCTAAGATTCAAATGGTGGTGAAGATGAAATGGATATTCATTGGAGTTCTGATGAGAATGATAATAAGTCAGAAGATGATGATGATGATAAAAACAATTCTGAAATCAGAAGAATCTGTGCATCTCCAGTGTTTGATGGTTCGTCTGTGATAACTCCATCTGTCGACATAGACACTCAGTCATCTCCATTATACCATAGTTCTCCTGACAACTGTCTACAAGAGCTTCATCTTCATGCTGGATCGATTGCAAAGTCAACAGTACATGAAGTGAATTTGTCTGTCAATTCTGAGGTATTACTTATGAATATTATGATTTATCAGTAATTCGTATGTCTAGGCCTATCATCATTGCTTGCTTGTGTTTAAAAAGTCAGTAAAAAGTTGGCGTTGAAAATATTTTAACAAGTCACACAGAGAAATGTTCATAGGTTTTAGGGAAAAACTCTCAAGGGAGTATATTGACTATCAGGCTTCAGGACAGGGCCTTTCAAATTGATTGAATTATTAATCTTCACAATTCACAATTCTTTAAAATCAAAAGATATTTTCTTAATATTCATGTAGGATGATACTAAATAAAGTTTTCATATTGAAGCTCAATCTGTTATCTATTGTCTTTTTGAACAAATTATCTTTGTCTTTTTGTAGGATGATTGTTCATCTCAAGGTTACGTTTTATCTGTATTCTTTCATTTAAAAAACCCATTTTTCTTATCTACAGGATGATAGCTCAGAAAGTTTTCACATTGACACGCCATTCCAATCACCAGCTAGAAAGTCAACTCGATCCGGTGATAGTAATGTAATAACTACAGGAACGAAAGGGAGTGAATGGGTGCAACATATGTCTGTCAACTGTACACCGGAAAAACAACTACCTACAACGCACTTACAAGATTCTGCTAACAAGAAATCAAGAACCAAGTATAACCAGTGAGTGTGAACAATTTTTTGATAATTTTGAATAATGTAATATTCCCTAAATTCCCCATATGACATGAGCCGCATTCACACATCGGTTAGTTTGGCCCAAGCCTATCCTCCATGCCACTTGTTGTTTACTCAAATTATGAATCATATTTTTTCACAAATGGAACAATTTTTGTCTTTAGAAGTGTGAAATTGTATATATTTTCTATGCAGAAATTGTCTAATGACCAATAGCTCACTTGTAAATGGTGAATAATTTCAGGGGAGGGTTCGCTGATCAACTACAGACATTACAGAAAAGAGAACTGGCTGAATTAAGATTCTGGTTACATCAGAAATCCAATAGTCAAAATATCGGTCAGTACAGATTAAGATTTCACATTTAAAGTTCATCATTAAATGCGACCCTTTTTTATACATTAAAGCATGGATATGTCAGATCTCTAAGTCCGGAAGGTCCCAAAAATAAATTCTCTAATATTTATTAAAACCAGTTTATAAAGTTAGAGAAAATTCATGTGATCCAAATCTACTATTTAAATCTCAGGCCAATCATATTATTATAGAGCATATTTGCCAGAAGTGATTATTCATTTATTCATATTCGATTGAACAATACAACATATATCTAAGCTTTATGAAGAAAAAAAAGTAAGGAGGTTCTCACAATTAGTAAACTTGTAATTTTGATGACACCTACCACATGAGTCTGCTCTTATTTTAGATAGCGAGACGATTTTGTTGGTAAAGGTCGAAGAGACTAATGCTGTAAATTCTCTAATTCAAACGAGATGTACAAAATTATCGCCATCTGCTGACAGCTGCACATCTGATGGTCAATCTATCGTTGTACTCTTTAAACGAAAACAATCTGCTAATCTGAACATAATGCAAGGATCTGTCATTGCTATTTACCCACCGTGGTGAGTAGGATGTCGGTGAAATTGAGGGGCAGATCTAGGAGATGAAGAAAGCAAGCACCAGAAATAAATGAAAGTTTTACGATGGGTTGTCTGCGTGAAAATTGAGGGGTTTGAAAATTTGGAAAGTTTATAAAAGCTTGTCTCAGGTGGCACCCAAATTCATATGAATGTTACTATGCGAGAAAATGTAAAGGCAAGGGTCATCCAGAAATCCACCCCCTGATATTATGAATTTGATTAATTGTTTCATCTGATTTAACTGAATGTTTAGCTACAGTATATAGGCCAATATCTATAGCTTTAGCGAATTTGTCTAGAATACGTTTTTCAGGCAAAAGCTTGGATTAAGCCACCATAGGGAGATTGTTCTATGCACTGATCATTGCAAAATTGTACAGAATACTGAAAAATATGAGAAAGTGAAAAGTGTCGAACAAGAAAGTCATCAGAAATTGGTTATGTTTTCATGTCAATGTCGTCAAGGTAATCCTTATAGTTACTGTATCTATGAATTTTGAAATTACTGGTTAAGGATTAGAAATGTCTTATAACACGATTGGCATTATAACAAGGCCACGGATTAATTAATAATGAAGTTATTCTAACAGATTTGCATATAAGCAATATGCTGGCATTAGTTGCGATTGGTACTAGAGGCCTAAAGAATGTTGTTATAATGAAGTTTGACTATGAAATATACCGGTAATATAATCTAAATGTTGACGGATAAACTAGATAACTCAAAGGTACCAAAAGTGACTGTATGATGTTATTATGTCACCCCAAAGGGGTGACATTCCTTTTTAGTCGGCATGCCGACCGCCGTCCATCGTCTGCCGTCCACGAGCTTGTTAGCGCGATACAGCTTACAATTCTCGTTCAATTTTCTCTTAACTTCGTACATAGGTACAACATCGTCCAAGGTTGATACCTATTGAAACCCGAGCTGATTCAATTTCGAATACAGCCACCAGGGGGCGTCATCGAAAAACGATGTTAGCTCGAAACAGGTTGCAATTCTTATTCAATTTTCTTCAAACTTGGTACACAGGTACAGCATTGTCCATAGTTGATACCTATCCAATAATTGAGTTGACGGGGTGACATTCGTGGCGGACGGCCACTTTCTAGTTTTCATTATCAAGTATGTCACTATGTATGATTCTAATCTTGAACACTTAAAAGCAATGTTTTGCTGCCAGGATACAGAAAATATTATACAATAGGTATCATGTAAGCTACCCGTGAGGAGCTTACATATATAGTTATAATGTGGTGAGCCTTGAACATTTTGAAGCACACACCAATAGAAAAAACAGCTGCTTCAAGTGAACCTACTGTACTAGTAATATGGTACTTTTAGAAGTATAGATAATTGCAATGTAAACATTGAAATCATAGTACAGGTGCTGTAACGTATAACTGTAGCCACTGCTTCAATTGTTTTATTTTCTTCAGATAAAGATATTGCCCCGAATGCTTGTAACGCTCATGATAATCCAGCTGCAATGCTGACACATGTTCTTATGACCGAATTGAAGGTGCATATTTTTATATTTTCTATGTATTTTCAATGTGTGCTTTCTGAAGTAAAGTACACAAAGGTCCACAATATTGAAACAGTTATTATTAAGTTTAATGATAGGAACCTGTGTAAATTGTGTTAGTGTGAAAAAGGCATGTGGGTCCAGTTTAATTCAAATAAGTTTCAGTAGTTGGTTGATCTCATTAAAAAAATTGATATAACCACTAACTACTAATTCTCAAATTTGAGAACATTTTTTTTCGGCAACACTAAATTGTAATTTTTTTTGTACACTGGTATATTCAAATCATCCAAAAATGACGTCAAAATATGTATATTTCTATAAATCCAGGGTATGTTGAAGCCTGATAATGCTAAAGAAACCAGGCAAGAATGTTGTCATCTTACTAGCATATTGGCAACTCGTGGAAGAAATGAATTGAATATCTTACATGCCATTGAAGGAAGCAGATCCAATGGAGTCAGAATTAACTTCACTGCTACCATCCAAAGAATTTGTCACAGAAATAATCAAGGGTATGCCTTTAAATTCCAGACCATACCAATATTTTATAAGAGCATGATACCTATAAAGCATCAACGCATGCAAATGATGCTAAATGTATAACCATCTAAAAGAGTTGATACATTGAGTGCATTTACACATGAGCTAAACACACCTTGACATTAGAATCCAAAAATCTAATTTCAAATCCAGCAGAAATCCATGACTATCCTATTCCGCGAGACATTCATTTATGCAGCCTTCAATAAAATACCTGAGATCCTATCACTATTCACGGTGATTTTCTGACGTATGCGAAAATGGTCAGTTCTAATTGGGTTCGAATTCTTGTTGTGTGCATTTCATGGATCATCGTAATTGAATCGTAACCCTAGCTTGTTGAAAATATACATTGTTCGAATGCCTGACTAACAAATTTTGTGAACGCCTTATGATAAATTTTATACTCTTGAATAAAAATCAAACTTTAATAAAAATACTGCAGTTGCAAAATAATATGATGTCATTGAGTAGGGTTCATCCATGCTGCTTGTTTCACTCTGCGGAGTACTTCGAACAGTGTTCCGTGAAAACAAACAGAATAGAACACTCTGCTACTCTACAAAAATTGGTGGGGCAAACAGAATCATGCTAGGTGGCAGTGTTTTCAAGTTTACAAATGTAACGAACTAATAAGAAACGGATTTAGATCGAATCATCATATTAAATAAAACTAATTCCTAGCATTGGACTTACCTAGATGGTATTTTCGTATTGATTGCGAATTCCTGACGTAACAGAATTTAAGAAATACTAACTTTGGTCGTATACCTGACTAACATTATACTGTTTGGTTTGAATTATGGTCGAATTCCTGGCGTAAAAAAAAATTATGAAAAATGAATGCCTGGTGGGGGGGTCTCAGGTATTTTATTGAAAGCTGCATTAGGAAGACTTGGTCGATCATGTAGTACAGGGGATTGCGGCCGCGCGGGGATCTTTTGGAGGGTCAGGAAAAATTCTGATAATCTTACGCCCATCCATGTGTTTTCCTAGTATCTGGAGGTCGATATAAGGAAATTAGATGGAAGAAACTTGTAGATAGTTGAACTTATGTTTGAAAAAAAGGTGTTGTCTTCACCCCCAATCCCACGTTGGTAACCCCCATAATTTGGGTCAATAATTCCATTAATAAACTGATCATTTTTGTATTTTGTAAAATTAAGAACTGGCTCATTTTTGTTTCATTATATTTTTTATCAGTTGGTCAGTACTATTGCAAGATTGGTATGGTGGATTTGCTGAAGTGTGTGTGGCTGATGGATCACCTGCGCTTCTCAGTTTGGAGGGGACGGTTTGCTTTTGTCAAGCGATGCAACTCCAGAAAAGAGCGAATCGAGAAAAGTAATAATTTACACATCATCAACTTTTTTTAAAACGTTTTTCAGCGCTTACTACTTATGTGTGACATTATCCTTTGCAGATATCCAGCACTATTTTCCATCATTGACTCGGTGTGGGACCCTGAAAAAATCAAAGAATCTACTTCTCAACAGGTAGAAATTAAACTCAATCTTGTATCTTGTATAATATACCAAATTCATATAGTAGTTATCCCACAATCAAGTGAAAATACATTTCGAAACATGTTCGAAATCATGAATTGTATGGAGCATGACGTTCTGACTGAACTTGTGATTATTTGCTAAGTTTTGTCATTTCAGTCTCAAGAATCGTTCAGAACGAGTGGCTGCAGACCTGTCGGTTTCTGTTATATATTGAGTACGTCAATGGGTAATATCTCAGAAATACATAAAACATCACAGTTGTATAAACCTGACAATACTGTCAGTTTGAACACTATCCTGAAGGTACGTTGACAATAAACTAGTTTCCTTCAACTAACCTTTGAATATGTACCAGGTACATTATTAAGTTGAATGATTATATTGCCTTTCTTCACAGAATGAATATTCTCTGTCTCAATCTAAAAGAATATGTTTCAGTGGTTATTTGTTGCATGCTCTACATGACGAGGTAAATATGAATTGTAGGACGTTTACCCTTCCCACCGCTCCATCCTCGTGTAACTAGGAAAAAATCATACGTTCTTGAGAGCTGATTGCATTTCATAAGTGTCTATGAGGAGTTTGTCGTCGCTAATCAGTAATTGCATGAAATCATCTTGAATCTGGTTAACTTTCCAAGAGAACTATGAAATTTCTTTCTCTTTTGACTTGAAAAAAATGAATGTTTGTACAAGTAGCAATCTATGCATTAATAATTTGATTTTCCTTTTGGGTACTAATCTACAATATTGAAATATATGGAGGTGCTGATATCCTGATATCGTAAAACTATGCAAAATGTGTCTTGGGTCTTCATTTTCTTTTTCAATGACAACATCTTTGTAGATTACAAATGAGGTCATCATATACCTAGTTGACCGTTCCATGGACGGAACTTCTCCATATATGAAAGTTCATGTGAATACTCTATGCTCATGTCACGAAACGGTGAAGAATAATTTAAACATTGGCGCACTCTTCAACGTGAAACATGCTTGGCTAAAAGAAAAAGGTACAATCTTTTATGCTCATTGAATATCCCTAGGCCTCGGAGAACATTTCGGTAATCATTGCAATTTAAGAATTTTGAAGAAAATTGAACGACAAGTCTAGAAAATGTTCACTGATTTGAGATTTGGGTTGTTAGAGCATTACATCTGCTCTATAATCCCAACCCCAAACACTGGCATTTTCTTTGAGTACAAATGCATCAGTTTTAGATGAATTTAGAGTACACGATAAACTTATTTGAATACCACATCTTCCATTGTCCTTAACTTTGTGGCTATACATTCATCTCTTGATTTATTAATTTCTATGGCAATTTATTATTTTCTCATATTTTTCTCTCTCTTTTTCTGAAGGGTTTTTATTACTGGATGGATTTTCATTTGTTTTGGAAGAATCTTCATCTGAGAATTCTTTTGACTTATATCACCGTTTGTTATTGTGGCATTGTCGAGTCGAGCCAAATGATATTGTTACATTATCAGGTAATTGAATGTATATGAATGAGGAGTACTTGTCAGTCCTTTTATACCGATTGAAAATTCTCTGTTTTGTTTATTCAGGTCGTATTGAAGATGTTGATGAAGATGAGTCCTGTTCATGGCCGATATGTTCAATTTGTCAAACTGATCAGATAACCCTAGCTGAAGAAAATGATAGGTATGTTGAGGGAGGATTTGAGTGGGAGAAAAACTGATAAAATATCAAATAAGGAAATATTCAGCTTTTGTTAGCTCCGCTGTGACTGAAGGTCAGCGGAGCGTTAGAGGTGGGTTCTCCGTCATATGTCGTCGTCCGGCAACTTTTGCTTCAAATCGCATCTTATCCTATAGTTCTCATCTCATCTACACCAAACTTGGTATGTAGGTACTAAAATAGGGCTAAAACCAGGGCTAAAATAATGTAGAGCCGTTTTTCCAATTTCGCCAATAGGGGGCCCTGTATAGGTGGCGCAAGTAAAATCTTTAAATCGCATCTCGACCTACAGTTCTCATCTGATCTACACCTAACTTAGTATGTAGGTACTATAGGGCAAAGGCTAAAACAAAATAGAGCAGTTTTTCCAATTTCGCCAATAGTAAAGTAAAATCTTAAAATCGCATCTAGTCCTACAGTTCTCATCTGATCTACACCAAACATAGTATATAGGTAGTATAGGGCAAGGTCTAAAACAAAATAGAGCCGTTTTTTTTCCGATTTCACCAATAGGGGGCTTAGTATAGGAAGCGCAAGTGAAATCTTTAAATCGTATCTCGTCCTACTGTTCTCATCTGATGTACACCAAACTTGATATGTAGGTACTATAAGGCAAGGGCTATAACAAAATAGAGCCGTTTTTTCGGATTTCGCCAATAGGGGCTTTGTATAGGTGGCGCAAATAAAATCTTTAAATCGCATTGCGTCCTTCAGTTCTCATCCGATATACACCAATATATACACAATATATACACGATATACACTTGGTATGTAGGTACTATAGGACAAGGGCCAAAAGAATATATATTCGATGGACCAAATCCTGTAAATCTAACATGCAGCAGAGCTAAATTAGCCGACAGGCTGCTTGTTTCTATCTGGACCAACTACAGAATGTATGAAATACAGATATGTGGTACTGATTTTGTGAATCACCCCCTTCCTTGTTAATTTAATGATTATTCATAGGCACTATGGTTGGATCATTCTCAGTTCCTCCCAGAAAAATACTAGTGTTGTAGGTCCCTCCTAATTAGGACCAACATAAAAAAAATAATGATTCCTGAGCTAAATTTGTTTTTTTCAATAGATATAATTAGTAGAAAATTCTTCTATTTTCGTATTTCACTTAAAAATGACTTTGGTACTCTTAGTTTAATGATGGTTGAGCCCCTCTTTAATTGAATTCATTGATCTGACCCTGAGTGCTAAATCTAATTTTCATGTATACCTGAACATTGATTGTTTTAGGTTGTGTTACTGTAGTGTATGTGAGACTCAGACTGAAACTGCTACTGTCATTCAACTTATCGTTTATTTGTCAATCGGAGAAGAAAATTTAGTCAAAGTTCAGGTAGATAAAGTTTTCCGATTGCATCTCATCACAGGTTTTTGTGTTTCAAAAGTCTTTTCCAAGTTCATTAGCATACCTTAGTAATTGTCTTTCATTTCGGATTACCAAAAGCTTGGTAACTGAATACAGTCTAATGTGTCCTTTCACATGTACCAGAGCACAACCATATGTTATGAATCTTTGAAGGACTTTTCAATGACAATTCTCACAAGTCATTTGCATTTTATTGATGAAAGTTTCACTTTGTCTGATGGTCTAAGCAACAGCCATATGGTACCACAGTTTTACGATTCTGATACTCTGCATGGAACACATAAATTAATTCCCACAAATGTGTGTCTGTAAATTGGGTAACCGTCTACAAAATTGTAAGGTGTTTGTTCTATGACCAGCTTGTGTACATAAATTTGAATTTATGCTAAACTTAAAAAAATTTGATAAATAATTCATTATTTATCGTTACATAACCTATCAAAGTTATATAACTCCGATTTTACTTCAATTTTGAATAACTTCTTTGAAAATATTCAATTTTCTGATCATAAGATTAAATTATTGATTTCCTGATATGCCGTGCCGAGGCATATTTCTTTCTCCCATAATTACGTCACTAGTAGTGCGAGGTGGATGCTGCGGAAATATTCGTCCAACCTCTTAAGTCGATTAGTACGCGTTCGATGTGATTCGGTCTCACTATGATCAATTGGCTGATAGCCATAGCACATAAGAAATTTTCCAATGCAAATAAGATCAATTTTACTCGATTTAATTTACTCGATGATATATTATTTTGCATTACAATACTGCACTTTTTTTTAATTAGCCGAGTTCTACACAGCGTTATTCGGTCCCATTCTCGTAATATTGTAGCAAAATTGATGAAATCGTAAGTGAAATGTCAAATTATGGGAGAGCAATAAAATCTTCCACTTGTGGTAGCTGGGAACAAGATTTTCTGTGACTCGGCAGAGCCTCGTGAAGGAGAATAACCCTCACTCATCAACAGAAAATCTAGTTCCCAGCTACCACTCGTGGTAGATTCTATATTTCTATAGATAAACCAATGAAGAACACTCCAGAAATAAATTTATTCTCACTTATATTTATGTATCTATGGGTTGTTTTTAGTTAGTGTCTCGTAGGAGAAAGATGGAAGAAAAATCATTCTTATGTACTTAGCTTAAGAAATGTTCATGTGTTGTGGAGGGCCGGGTAAAACCAAAAATTTCTTAGAAATGATGAGGCAGGAAAATGTCACATTGAGAATAAGCAGACCATGGAATTTCAAGGAAAATGTATATGACTCTGAATTCATTGGCACGCTTATTTTAATGTATATTTTATTACATTTCTAGATATGGAGATTTCTTTCTTGTACAGAGAAATCATAGCTAGAATGGGTGTTTCCTAGGACACCGGTAGCTGCATTTGAATTTCCTCAGTGTGCTTATTCCAGGTGTGACAATTTTTTTAAATAAATGGCCCTGAAATCATCTCTCTAAATAACACAGCCAATTCATTGCAGCCATGACGAATATTTACATATATTTGTAGCTGAACCAGTCAACCACTGAATCAACCTTACCCAAGAAAACTGACGAGTTTTACAATATCCAAACAATTCTGGGACTGGAAATTGGACCGCTTGTGTGTGTAGTAATGGATACCCAATCAGTATCAGTGGCAAGTGGCAAGAAATGTGTGTCTTCCCTTCTGGAAATAGATACAATGAAAAATAACCCTGGTATGTATCAACAATTTCTATTCTACATCTCAGTGACAAATTTTTTCCCGCTATTGTGAGTGTCTTTACACAGGATTTTATAAAAGTGTCGACTCCTCACTACAAAATAAAAGGCAATGGATATAGTATAAGCTGACACCTACCACCATGCTACATTTGCCTGGGAATGACCAAAAGTCTCAGAAACAGATTTATACCAGAATTTATTCATTCCAATGATGTTGCTAATACAAATCTCTGTATTACCATGAATTAACCTGAGATCTTTTCCATACTAAGAAAAATCGCCCTGGGACAAAAAGCATTGTGTAAACCATACAGCTTGCTTATGACCTACTGATTGACAATTTTTTCAGCAATTCTATATTGATCTAGGTCTGTAGCATGCCCAGAATAAGAAGATGTTCTTTTTCAAAAATATGTGAACTCTCCTGACATCATTGTGCTTAAGATTCAATGATTAAACAATGACACAGAGTACTGGTTTCCAGATTCATTGCTGATAATTATAGAAAATAAACTCAAATATGTATTTAAATTTGTACGCTTTGATAGATTTGGGAGGTTTTTCAGAACCCCCGAAAACCAGCCCTCGCTATGTTGCATGAGGGATATAACAACTCCTTGGTTGCATGTACGATCATCATGTAATCATTTTGTTTTTGTTTTTGAAATTTTATTTCGATTTTGTCAGTCATTTCAACCAGTGCTTTCACTTTCATGGGACTTGCCCATAACCCAGTTGTTTAAATCATTAAGACGAGATAAATTTGAAGGGTTTGATAACTTTTAATGGTGAAATATCATAGGAATGCTATGTGTATGAGTAACTGTTTAGCACTTATAAATGCGTCAATTAGTTTTTAGCAGATGAACAAAATTTACTATATTCCAAAAAGCTACCATTGAAACGTGTTGATTTTTTGAAAATTTGATGTTTATGTATCGTAGTGTTAAGTTTCTATATTAAATGCTCTAATTTTCAATGAAAGGTTTCATTGAAATTGTCGCCTACAGTTTTTAAGATTGAAATTTATGCTTCTGATGTTTGATTTGAGTCGGAAAAAAATAGTTATTCGCGTTTTCATAAAAAAATTGATTGACCTTTGGTAAAAGAATTAATGATTCACACTGACACGTGGCACACGGTGTTACTATATTTATCATTCAGGTTTTTCCGGAACTATTTTGTTCCATTTAAATCTATGTATAGATGAACGTTATAGGTGTCTCAGAGCTTTCTCGCAACTAGTTCGATAGATATTTGAACCTGGAATGAATATATCAAATTCGAAAAAACCAAATTCCATGTATTGGTATATTAGGATTTGGTCAACTCACGTGCCCCTACATTTCTAGAATTTAATGTTTGCTTACGTATTATCAGCAATGTGACGTTTTGCTTAGATATCCGGATTATGATTTTTGTTTTTGAATCTCGTGTTCAAACAGGAAAAATATTAGTGATATAATTCATTAGATAGAGTACCGTTTTCAATAGTAGGTTTCACATGTTGCTGTTATTCATTATGAAAGGATATATAAATAGATAGTCTGTAGTATCACGTTCGTTTTGAGTGGAGATATGTCATTTGAACATTAATCATAATATGTGTAGATATTTTTTAAAGATATTTTCGTTTTCAAAAATTATTTTACTGTAAACGTAGAGCAATTGTCAGAGATAATTTATCCAAGGTCGAACAAGGCTACACCCGGGTATACTGTACTTGTTGCCCTGCTGAGACAACTTTAAGACACTTGACTACAGGTGTACATTAACATCACAACGTTAATGTTGCCTGTATCAACACTTTTACCCATCTGTCTGGTGATGTTGATATTTATTTTCTCCTCAAAATCATCTGTCATTGATCTTTCTAGTTATCATATATCAGATGATATACATTTTTTGGAACTTGTTGACCACAGTATACTGATTATTTTGACAGCTGACCTGTCCTGCTCTAATTCTAATTGACACCCTGAGATCTCTTTATGTCCTATGATAATATAGTTTAGGACATATTATGGAAATCTATATATGTAAATACTGAGATTTTTGTATTTTACGACTGCTCGCAGTGTTTGGTATGTATATACAACTTGCATTCGTTCTATCAATCAATCAATCAATCAATCAATCAAGAATGTCATTTTGCAGCTTTTTCCATTTCTGTGCATGTACATCACCTGACCATATGTATATGTAAAAATAAATCCTTGACTGGACCAATATATCGAAATATTAGGATATTTCTTGTTCCTGTGTAAGTTCTGGAAATTAATTTCAGAGGTGTCTGTTGTAAATTCAAACATTTGACTTGTTTTTGTGGGTTTAAATTTCTTTTTTTTATTTCTTCATTATTAAATTTCTACTTTGTTTCGATGGTACCTTTTTAGTACATTTGTGTAGATTTTTTGCTGTGTGTAATATTTTCAATGAATTTCCTTCAGTCTACTATACTGTAGAGGAATCCTGGAAATGAAAAATTCATTGTCATCTTCTTGTGGTCTTATGCGTCCCAGACAAAGAAACATTATCACATTAATCACATTATAAATACCGTTACAGAATCTATATAGTTCATTACGTATTGCGCTTTCTTATTACGCAAATATAAGTTCGGACATATATAAAAGCATGCATGGCACATCTTGATCTAACAAAGGATGAAAACGATATTTTTAAGAGCAGTTGAACTTGAGCCAATTTTATCACGACACAAGTAATTTCAATGTATGGCAGTGCCCGATTAAAAGGCTCGTGTGTTGTGACTGCGGTTGAAAAAAGAATCGAGTGAAATTTGCTATTGCGACAAGTATTCCAGGAGAGATAATTCCTTATTTGATTAAAACTTGAGTGTTAATCGTTCGATCTTTGTCTGGTGTTATTGAATATATGTGAATGTTGGTTTGGCACGCGACTCTGACGAGGAAGCGTGCCAGGTACCTATTGTCAAAAACTTGTTTTTCATACTCCCGAAAGCGTGTTATCCTCTTCAAAACAATTTATTTATGGTTTGTGAATCACTTTCTCTATTCAGGCAAATTGCGTCGATATTATCCGTTTTAGAGTGGGGGAAGTGATTACCAGTTCAATAAAGGTCTGCGATAATGTCCATTGTTTGAATTTCAAGTCAACCTGTTGTATATAAACCACTGTTTTTTTACAATGAAATTTCCTAATTTATACATGAAATAAATAAGATTCTTTCAAAGAACTATAAAAAGTTTGATTTATCACTCACAACTCTGTGGAAGCTTGGTAAACAATGTATTTTTCCTGAGCTTAGAGTTAGGAATTTGCAAATACCAGACCTCTCAGCCACTCCTATTTCCAATATTTCCGATTTTTATATAGGAATCCTATAAATCTCCTATTTATCATAAAAACCTCGAATTTTTCCTATATTTTCCCCCAAAAAATTTTTAAAAACATTAAAAAACAGAGATTTGAAGGTTTTTCAGAAAATTCACCAGGACGAGAGGTTTACCGAATATTCCAGTACCAGAATGGCAATTCCTACTGTATTTAATGAGAATCAACTTGCTAGTTATGCTGAGATTTTAATGATTCAATCAATAAACTTGACATTCAGAATCAGAATACAGGTTTTACCACATTAGTATTGAATCTCGATCAAAGGATCTATGATGATTTCTACAATTTTCCTCCTATATTTTCTATATTTTAGCATAATATTTCCTATTTATCTCCTATATAATGAGTGAAAATATCCTATATTTTGAGAAAAAAAATGGCTGGGAGGTCTGAAATACTGATAACTGTCAAAAATAAGTTTAGAGAGTAATGGGTGGTATTATGAAAAGGTTTCCTAATTATACTTTTCCCTATTTGAAATTTGCACTTATGAGTTTGGCATATTGCAGTCAAACTCGGTTAATTCAGATCGATTTAATTCAAATTTTCCCCCTAATTAGGACTAGAATTCCAGTCCCTTTTGGTCATTTCTATCGAAATAGCTGCACCTTATTTGGATTTCGTTTAATTCGTACAAAAAATGCTGACCTCCAAGTGATCTGAATTAAGCGAGTTCAACTGTATAATAAAGAGGTATATTGAAAAAAAATCATTTTCCCATATGCATTGTCATTATACAGTATGTTTAGTATGGCAAATAGGCACGTTGAAAAAAAATCAATGCCAGAAATTACATTTCTGAAATGTATTTCTCAGTAAATCGGATAATGTTTTTTTTTCATTGTTTCATCATTTTGTCAAATGATAATCCAGACAATGAAAATATTGTGTTCCTGGAACATTAAGCATGATCCATCATTGTTGTTGATCCACCTGATTTTCTATCTGTATATTAGATACATAAATTATAGTGTCAATATTAGTAGTATATATACTAGATATGATGCTTGTCAAAGAGATGAAATTTTTTCATTCAGATTTAAAATAAATTGCTGTGATTTAAGACTGTAGGGTAATTTTCAGAAATATTTTGGCATTATAGGCTATGATATCACAGTTGTTGTACTATCTTCGAGTTAACTACAGGAAAACCCTGCAGCCTTATATATAGATTATGAGCAAATTTTCATAACTGCTCTGTTGAATCGTTTACACAGCTCCAGGGGTGGATCTAGGTTTTTTGGAAGGCAGGGGTCCAAGTGAGAATTTTAGGGCACTCCAACGAGCAGCGATGTCCGACAGCTGCTATTTGGGGAGCGCAAGTGGTCCCCCCTCTTACGTCAGAAACTTTGAAAATTTTACCTAAAACGGTGCAATTTTGCATCATCTAGACCAAAAAAGTATATGGATCTATGAAAGTTAAGAAATTTGACGATGAATGTTTTTCACATTGAAAAAGACAAGGGCAAGTGAAAGGCAGGAGTCCCGAACAGGTGGGTTTGTCATCACAGGCCTTGATACACTTTAGGGTCTCATGTTGTCAAAATAATCAGTGGCACTTTAAAGGAATAGCTTTATATAAACATGCTCAACGGTTTCCGCTGGTTTTTTATGATCATGCATAGTAATTTTTGACACATTGTTGTTGTTTTTTTCTATTAAAAATCCAGTTACTGGTTTTTCGATTGTGAAATAATTTACAATAGTTAAATTTTTTATCTAATGTTCGCGTGTGGAACTCCTATTGTAGTAGAAGCCGGATATTATAATGATATGATGTGTCCGCGCAGATCCAATCCATAAACAATGATCGAAAAAGTCCAAAATAACCACTCCACCCAGAAAACTTGGCACCTAGTCAAACCATCAGCGTCTCTGAAAAATAATGTAGACTTATATAAAAGTTATTGAGTAATTATCAGACCGAAAAAACTGCGAATGTCAAAGCGCTAGTGGCCCACATCGACTCCAGGGGCATTGTAACGAAGGGTTGAAGAATAAAGATTTAAATACGTACTCTCAGTAAAAAATCTGCTACAATTAATTATTTTGGCACACGACTATTTTTTGGCTTCGATCCAGGAGCGATTGAAACAGGATACATGTTCGAAGGTAGCTGTGAAAATCCAGGGTTGTCTGTGCCGGTCTAGACCTATTCCAGCCCAGGTCAAATCATAGATAATTGAAATATAAGATCTCCTGGTAATTTGCGACTCTATATACATTATTTTGCGATGTTTCGGTCCCATTAAGTATTGAATAAAGTTGGTAAGAATTTCGTAGAAAAAAGGGAAGATTAGGATATAGAATAGCTGAAATGCGCTGTGAAATTATGAAGTCATCAGAAGGAGAACTCTTTTGGCCCAGCTCCATCTTCTGACATAAAAAGATTTCTGTCTGGCAATTGACCATATGTAAGCCGGGAGCATTTGGGTTCAGGAAATGGAATAATATGAGTCAAAAGTTTATCTCAAGTTTCAAAAACTAATAGCCTGGGCCTCAACTTAATATTAGAAATAAGATTTTTTTCAAAAGATATGAATCTCGCAGATGTTGATAATGTCGAATTCAGCTACTACTAATTGAATTGAGGGACGAATCCAGGAGGTGTCCATGAGGCTCCGGTTACTCACTTATAACTTATTAAGCCCTCTAAAAATCTTGAGCAAAAATATTGACATACAATTATTTTTCCATTTATTAAATTGTCCATTAATGTGGACAAAGCCTCGCCCGCCGAAAACTTGTTTGTTGTTGTTTCCTAGGAGACGTAAATAGTACACAAATGCGTGATGAAATCTATTCCGGATTAAGATGTGTACAACCCTGGATCGACGAAAATAGAAAATTGTGTCAGTTCTTGTAAACTAGATCATTGAATATCAATGATGTGTGCCACGATTCCTGGCAGTGTCAATAATTCTAAATATAGTCCGGTTAGCAATTCGCTTTTTGTTTATATAATAAAAGTCTAGAATAACTGATCTGGCGAAAGGCAACTCTGATTTTTAGTATATTGAATATAGCTACAGTGTAAATCCTGACACAAAAATCGGTTTTTTGTACAATAAAGTCGATACTGGTTGTCGACATAACTTAACTACCACATGCAGTAAACTGAGCTGTTATATAAGCCTAGCAGCATCTCAAAATGCTCTCTCAAATCCCAACAGTCTGCTAGGGCCTTTGATAATTGATTTAGTAAACATCAAAGACCCTAGCACCAAAAAAGGTCCCCCTTCCCAAACCCCTGGGTCTATGCCGCTACCAGGAGGTGCGTTATGACTCCTGGAAATCAGCAGAATAACCAGTAGGCCTTACTACCAAATGAATTTTTCATCGAATGCATGGTTATTTCTGGGGAAATCCTCTGTACAAAGTTAAACCGCTCCGACTATTATTATGATTATGTAGAATATAATTTCTAGAAATTTCTGTGTCTGCTGGCTAGTGCCCAATAATTTCCATACATAAATAGACACACAGCTGTCTAATTCGGTATTTTGTCTGTCACGATAGAAACAACAATCATAACATTTGAAAACCTTTGTTGCATCCTTACTGCAAAAAATGTTGAATATGGCATTTCGATTTAATGACCAATAAATTTGATCGGCACGATTTATTTCCAATTGAAAATTGAAAAATAAAAATTGTTTAGTAGTAAACATAGCCTTATTTTGTTTGCCTTAAAAAATCCGTAAATTCATTCTAAAAATACAAATTGACTGAAATTTTCTCAGAATATGGAAACTGGCCTTTATTTGTTGTAATTAAACCACAAATATTAGGTCAAGCTGGCCATGTGCAGTGTAGAATATTTCTTTGAATATTGATTGTTTCTATGAATTTCAAAATAAATCATATAAATCATGGAAATACTAGGTCAAACTGACCGTAAGCTGTTATCGAGAAGTGACATTTAATACTGCGCATGAATAAATATTGTAAGCATTGTGACAAAGAACTTTTTATTTTTAGAATTCAGCGGGATCTTCTTTCAATGATAATCCTATTGATTTATGAATATTCCAATTCTGAAATATGTTCCAAAATAAAAAAGCCCTTCATGACATCGGCAAACATTGTGATTTTAAAATCACGTGCAAAATGCGTTTTTAACTCATTTTAGATAGAGAATCCATATCAATATTTGTTGTGGACATTCTGAAAAATCCTAGATCATCGAAACTATTTATGTTTAATGGCCTTGAGTTAATTTTACTTTACATAGAAAAAGGGTTTAAATTTAGACATTTTAGATAATGATCGGCAGTTAGTAGTTAAGGGAGAACAAACAATTTTATATATGTGGTTTTAATGAAACTATTTTTGGTCTGAGTGTTTTTTTAAACATCTATAGAAACGCCTTGAATATATGAGTCCTCCTCTTTTGTCCCCATGGAATTGCACAATCACTTTTCAACCTACCACGCGCAGTTCCCATTTGAAAAAAATCTAGACTTTGACACCTCTGGTTATGCGACATCCTATGATTTTTGGCAAAATTACAAATTATCGAGGATGTTTTATGCAAATTTAATTTTTTGCAACGCAGTAAAGCTAAATTAAAATTGTGGTTCGGTGCTCTACCAGCACTTGCAAAAGAATTACCTTTGTTGCGGTGAGTTCATCCAGTTAGTGATCATGACTACTCTGGTTTGTCCAATGGACACTCAACCCGTTTCGTCCACGATATAGCTACTTATTTTTCAATTCAATTTATTTCATGGAAATAGCACATAATCTACATATTACACAAAGAGACTGAGAGAAGAACAGATGAAACAAAAAAAGCAAGGGCTGTAGAAAAAATTGAAAAAAGAAACATGAAAATATAGTTTAAAAGCCTTCGTGGCCCATGCAGCCGCTATCGTGCAGACCCAGAGGAAGAAACCGAAGAATATGGATAAAAAAAAGGTTGAAAGGATGTAGGATGATGGGTTCATCATCATCATTCATCTGTGGAGTAACGATGTATATACTGCTATAGAATTGCTCTCTATCAAGTATCAATTGATTTTTTCTCGTAAATTGTCACCACTTAATTCAGAAAATTTTTTGTTTAACTATTGATATATAGTTTACTGTCGAGGGCAACACCTGTTTAAGGATTGCATAGACATATATGCACCTATGTACATATATCAATGGGGATCTTTCGTCAGCTTTTTTTCCACTGTGTTTATATGTCTTAGCCGGTTATTTATTGGCAAGATTAATTGCTCCCATTTATAATCTACAGTCGCGAGGTTTATGGTTTTTAAAGACAAAGGAAAATTCATACGGCTTCATGGAGCGATTTTTATATCCTAAAGAATGCACCGTTTTGCCCCTTTTCATAAGACGACTTAAAGTGATAAATTCATTGATTTATGTCAATGTGAGATGTCACTAGATGCGTGATCAGGTGTGAGCGATTTTAATAGCGCACATGTTTTGAACCGAGATCTACATGTGTTAAGCGAATAAAGTTTTATTAATTAAATTGATATGTCGATTATAGATACGATTGAATCATAGCAATATGATAATACGTGAGAATAGTCAACTGGGATGTTTTTTATTGTTGTGTACTCGGTGACTCCACAGTATTAAAATCTTTCTGCGCTGACAATTTTTTTATTATATCTGATATGATGAAATCATGACTGTGGACAGAAAAACTTCATTATAACGCCGCCGATAGCTCTGTAAAATGCCTACCGTATGACATTTGAAAATCTAGCATTAAAACGAGGTGATTTTTGTAAAATGGGAAAATGCAGGTGGTTGGTGAGATTGGCATTATAAAGGATGGCGTTATAACGAGGTTTCATTGTATGATCCTATACAAATTAAGATTTTATTCGTTATCAATTCAACCATAACCTCAGTCATTACAGAATGCCTTTTTAGCGGGGCACGAAAATATTCGACGACATTGAACTTCAATTTTCTTATTGATAAAAACAATTTGATTATCAATTGTGATATTGAATTGATAGACTCCCATTTAAATCTAATATTCTCACTGTCCCGTAGTAATATTTTTTTCTCTCTAATGGTTTATTTAGCTGTCGTCAGCTTGCGTCAACCCGTAGAGTGATTCATTAACTCAGAGTTGGATACACCCTATTACCACGTTCATTCATACATCCGTCCGCGGTCCCACCCATCGTACTATTTTAACATCACCTTCATGAATCACAACATGACAGGTAAATATTCCTGTTTCCTGGGGTTACACCCGTATCATTCATCTCTCACACCCAGAATGAAGTCATCCTTAGGCTCAATCACCTGTTATGCATTCATCACTGAAATCGTCGATAATTCTGTTGTTATGAATGACATCAACTCCCGTCAGGGACTACCTCCTAAAAACTAAACGGCCTTGATCTGTGTCGCACAATCGATCAAATATGCTGTTGATCCGAAGAGCTCTTGTCTGATCCTACCGTTTGGTCACAGGATTAGTAAATGTGTACCTATAAATTAAACAAATGATGACAAGCGACATAATCATTTTTAAATGGTTACTCATTGATCATATAAATCGCCTATTAATAACTTAAAAGACTTCCCCGTGGTCGAACTTTCGTTTTGATTTTTTTTCAAAATGCAGACTCGCTGCCAGAAATACGAGGCCAGGGCCGAGTGTCTTTACCACGGGTACGGTACTCTTGTAACTCTTGGCCGCATATCCGCGATCCTAAATCAAAGAGGGGGGCACTTTATTACTCTCCCTCGGTGGTCCGTG
>JAYMFW010189467.1:0-15130 GCA_036785005.1 Tubulanus punctatus
GGTTATTGTCGAACAACGCAGTTGCGAGTAGGCGGCGTTTTATGAATGATAGACAGCTGCAGAGTGCCAGAGCGACACTTGTAAAGCGTAGTCCTTCCATTCTAGTTATTCTTCCAAGATGAGTAGCTACGAACTTGCTTTAACAAGAGTCTAACAAGCGCTCCCGACCAATCGCTAATACAGTAGACTCCGTCTATAACGGTGGAAGAGCTGGGACCGATTAGATTTTACCGTTATAAACGAATACCGGTACAGCTGTAAACGTAACAAGCAAATTGAATGAAACAGACACAGACACAAAAAGAATTTCACCGGTTTGAGCGGATTACCGGATAGAGCGGTACCGTTATCAGGGGCGTCACTAGGGGGGGATCGGGGTATGCGAACGATCCCCCTTTTTAAATTTTAGTTCCACTAAAATGATTGATCAGTTACTCATGACAAGATATGCACAAATACCCAAGTTCGCATCAGAATGGCCTTCAGAATGCATCTAAAACTACCAAAATTTTTCTTGGGGGCCGGAGAAATTTATTGGAGTTCCGTCCCAAAGTCACACAAAAAATACATGACAATTTAGCGGCTGTAATTATAACAAACCTTTGAGCGGAACTCGTAACACATACAGTCGACATTCTTCGATGGCGATCGCTTTGTATGATTCTTCATTGAATCTACATTAAGATACGTTTCCTGGCTTGCGCTGTACAATTTACCATAGTTTTATACCAGGGGCGGCGGAACGGGTCTGACCAGTCCGACTTTGGTCGTACCAATGATTTTCTGAGGAGTTTCGCAATTGTCTGTACAGTATATTTCGTCTCATTACTTTTTTTGTAAAACTTGAACTTCATAATAGGGTTCATTAGAAATACTGTCCTTCATGCACCGGAAATTTACACGAAAAACTGTCGGAGATTCGTCTGCAGTCTCTATATTTTGAAAGAGGTTCGGGGGGCAGTAAAATACTTCACACATTCGGTGCCCGCCACAGGTTGACTCCCAGACAGTTCCGCTAAACATGATCCTACCCTCATGATGATAATGAAGGTCCGTTAAATGTTTTAAGGTGGAGTATTCATTTGACTTCTTGTAATCTTAAAAAGTGACGAGAATTTCCATAAAATCACTTAAATTTTCAAAAGTTTTCTCAAATTCTCTTGTTATAAGGTGACTTTTTGTAATCTCAAGTGACGAAAAATTCCATAAAATCACTTTAATTTTCAAAAGTTCTCTCAAACTCTCTTGTTATAGGGTGACTTTTTGTAATCTCAAGTGACGAAAAATTCCATAAAATCACTTTAATTTTCAAAAGTTTTCTCAAATTCTCTTGTTATAAGATGTCTTCCTGTATTCTCAAGTGACGAAAAATTGTATAATATAACTTCAAATTTTTAAAAATTTTCCAGTTTTGACTTCGGACCTTCGGTCCTCGTCTGGTCAGTTGCTGAAAATCCTGGTTAAAACAAAAAATCGTATTTGCAGTTCCACCTTTCACCATTCGAACATACCCATTTCAGCCAGCTTTGGAACATCGCGCCTTCGGCTTCGTCACATATATATACCTTCCTGTACTTGAGTTCCGCATTTATAATAAGAAACGCTCCCCCCCCCCCCCCACGAAAATCCTGGAGATGCCCCTGGTTATAGGCGGAGTCTACTGTATAACGATTTCGTTAGGAGCCTTCGTAACTAACGATAGCTTCGAGATCACCCTCTAGACCGTAACGACACCTTTACGTGAACCTAACGATGTCGTTAGAATAACGATAGCTTCGAGCACACCAGCCCTGAATAGCCGTTTTGAAAGAATTGAAGAGGGTGCTACTAGGGAATAATAGACTCGGTGGCCCCAATTCTTGCTGTGCTGATAACCCCCGAAAAAGCAGCCATTTTCACAAATCACATGATATCAACAACACGTCCGATTGGTCTAAAAAAATCGATCGCTTGAAAATGATCGCCCGACACGGGCACACGAGCGAATTTACCAGCGATTAAAATCGCTCGATTAATAATCGGCCGAAAATATCTAACATTTTTGATGCGGGTGATTTCGATCGGCCGACCGAAATCGTCGTCGACGTGAACGGGCGATTTTTCGAGAGATTTTAAAATTCGCCGCGATCGGGCGATAAAAAATCGTTTGTGTGCCCCTACCTTTATCAGCATGCCTAATTGTATTATGTTCCAAAGTTTGGATTTTGTACATAAAAGTGGAATTGAATGTGAATTTTTTGGGTTATGTGGGCGCCAGTGGCCCTTTATGCCTCAACAGTGTAACTTAAGAATTGTCTTTTCTTTGATGGCTTATTATGACAATTGATTTAGATAGTCAAACCTTTCGTACTCAAAATTGGAATTGAAACCTACCTGGGCTGTCCTACTATAAAGTATATATTGGCGAGACAGGCCGATCATTGGAACAGAGGCTTAAAAATCGCAAAGCCAATGTGAAAGTGGTGTCACCAACCATACCTTTGAGGCCAACCACATTTGTGACTTCCTTAATGCTTATGCTAGAATTATTTTCCCCTCTAATGACTTGTTGAATCTAGTGTCTTTTGTTATTAAATAATCGTTCATTGAATGTTACAGGGAACTAATTTGATCGAAAAAACGATGTTGATTGCATTTCAATGCAATTTATATACATGGAGTTAACTTTATTTTAGCCAACAACTAAAAATATTACCCAATTTATTAGATTTACTGTACATAATAGAATGTAAATTTTGATGAAATAAAAGTTAGTACAGTACCTACATAATCATTTTTACCAGGAATACGCAGTGAAAGATATTTAGTCAAATCACTTGTCTTACAGGATTACTGCTCAGATTGAACATTATAACTATTTACTTTGAAAGTTCTGAATGTCACTTCGAAGCAGGAAAGTTAGAATTGATGCTTACAGAGAGGGAATCGGTCTAAGATTATGGATTTTCATTATCTCCTTTTTCAGAAGGATATTAATTAGTGATGTGAAATACAATCAGAAATTTAGAATTCCTAGGAATTCCAAGGTTAAAGTTTGGTGTATAGCGGTTCCTAAGAATTTTGTAACAGTCGGAATTCCTGGGAAATCCTAGGAATTCATGTTCCAATACCACAGGGAATTCCTAGGAAATTCGGGGATTCTCACCAATCTGTTTCCTAGGAATTCCATGTAATTCTTAAGAAACTCAGATACATTTTGTGTGAATATTCCTAGGAATACCTGGAAATTCGCAGCTTAATTTCAACAAGGGTAGCCATTGAATAAAAATTTAAACAAAATGTTGCTTCATTTCTTTAGAAAAAAACTTTTTTTTCATTCAAAAATTTCCATCTCAATAAAATAATTTTCCTTCGAAAATTTCAGATCCCTAAGACAAGTGATTAAAATAAGGCCTAAAGTTCTGCTACACGAAAAATATCAAAATTACATGATGTAGCATGCAATTAATGAAAGATAAATAAACACTTAATTCATAATCACTTTGAAATAAGAGAATATACAATGTACATACTGTGAGATCATCTCAAAATATCTAAACACACATACATACACATATTGTTTAAATGTATGCAATAATAAAACAGTAGACGTTTTTCTGCTTTTCTCAACAATTTGTCAGACTGCATATAGTGATAAAGTAACTAAATGCAAATTGTTTACAGATATATTTCGAATATAATGCACTGCATAATTTGCATGTGCTCGGAGTCAGATATACTTTAAATACATCTGGATTCTGCAAATTTTACAAAATTTCTTCTAGTGATTTTAGTCAGATTTTGCCTCTAGATCCGTAATTGACCTAATTTCTGGCAAACCAGTATATGATGTACATAAACACAATACTCAATACAAACAAGAAGTCAGTAGGCCTGCTTACAATTATGAATTTTTTTATACTACTGTATGTATACATTGTTGTTCATATTCCATGACAAGAATGTGGTGGCTTACCCACTGTGTATGAGCACATACTACTGGAAACAGCTCTAGCCCGATGAATGATCATTGGAGAACTGCAATTGACTAACCAGTAGACCCCACATGACCATTTTTTCACTTAAGTTACTTTTATTTTACTTTAGTTAGCACATGAACATTTTCAACATGATTTATGTCATTAACATTACAGTTCTTTCCTCAGAATCATTATCCAATTCATATAACGGCTATGTCTTAAACCAATAATTCTTCACAATTAGAAATGTCAGGTAACATGAGTTTCCATGTATAATGTTGCAACCATAGTCATTGTTTTTCCTGTGTTCAAATTACATGTAGCTTTTTTACATGTCTAGTATCGGGACAGACACAGGTCCGTGTATAAATTACCCCGCGCATCCCATGGCCCATGGTAATAAGAAAGTTGAAGGAATTAAAGGCACAACTCAGTCGTACCGTATTTTGGAGGATCTGCTTTTTGGTGTGAAGATGACCTTTGGTAGAATGATTTACAAAGGTAATATCAAGAAAATAGCTCAATGCATATCGAAAAGATATTTCCATCTACACAGTTGAATGGACGGATAAAGTATGCAAAACTTATTTTGACTATGTATATGGGGTTAAAGGTCGGGGAAAATCGAGGTCTAAAAACCCACCAGTTGGTACTTGAGATTTTCACGGTAATCCACATCCCTTAATGACCCAGTCAGCAGTATGTTGTTCATATTATTTATTGAAACACATGTGGTGCACTGCAGTAATGTAATTGTTAGAAAATAAAAACTTTATTATTTTGCTATTTAAATCAAAATTTAAATTTCTCGAGAAGAGGGGTCTACAGTGCTATTTTGACACCAGAAATGCTTCAACTTACATCAATATGTATGTCTGACAAAAAAGGGTCCAAATCAGTAAACTGACTAAAAAATAGGAAAGTTTTAGTTTAAACCGGTGAAGCTCTGACTGCAGGCTGGGTTAATAGATACTGCCATCTTGACAACTGATTGGGCTTTTATATCCATACCCCGGCCTTTGAAATATAGTTACGTCCTAGCATGAGCAGGAGTAAGACTCAGCAGTAGTTACATTTGACAAAAAATAACTCAATTGGTCAAAGATCAGAAAATGGATCATCTAGACAGAAAGGTTGAGATGCTTTTATTATATCAACAGGTAGGTCATGTTTGAGTGTACTCTGTGGATTTGAGACACTTCTAGTGATAGGCATAATAATCGGGAGCTGCAGATCTTGTTTTGATTGAGTATTATTCAACGATGTCAAAGGAAAGGCATTGTCCAACAAATGTTTGGCAATTTCAGATGATTCCTGGTCATTATGGATATCGCAGGAGGACACTTGTATTGGCGGTGCGACTTGACGGGATTGATTGAGCTGCTGGAACAAATCCTTAAACAAAGAAAATTGAAATGGCATTTATCCTTTTTATTAGGATGACATTGAATAAACATTATTCTAAATGACATTGAATACCAGTAACAGTTATGATTTCTCGATTCTCATTTGTGAAAAGATGATTTTTTAAACAAAATTTAGCAATTGTATGAACAATGGGAGATGTACATTTTTACACAAAGCTAGAATTTAGTGACTAAGCATCTGAATAGTAATGACTCCACATAATACATACTTGAGATCTCTGTAGCATATGTTCCGGGTTATGTTTGGCTCGCCTTGGTCTAGCTCTCATATTATGGCCAATTTTTGCCATACTCTATAAATCAAAAGAATATTCAAATGGATTAACTACTTAAGCAATTTACTTATTAAAGAAATATTAGACTGTACTTTGCTACACAGTAGTGTCACCTTTGGGATCTTTGAAATTCTGCTATATGTATATTTTACATTCATTTTGTAAAACTAGGGGTCTACCTCATGCCCACATGAATAACTAAGTAGAACAAAGAATTAAGATAGGGAAATTTCATATAGGTGGGAGAATTATAGGTGGCACTGTTCGGTCATCTTGACATTGACTGACCTTATTCCTGTCAGGCGTATGTTCCTTAGCTACAGTAAATATCAGTACTCTGAGACTCAAGATGCAACAAATAAATGGTTTCAATGAGACAATTTCAACCAGAGTTGAAGTCAAATAAAAGAGCCGCACAGGGCACTACATCCAGCCTTTTTTCAATGCAAAGTACGGTGCATGTTCTATAATCAGGGTAATGACCAGATGCTACAGCTCCAATCAACAACTGTTATCTCACATTTCGATGAGTACTAGTATACGAGTACTATAGCGCAGTATAGCATGCCGAAGTGTGTGTAGCGCATGTAATCAAAAATGTAATTCAACAAGACCAATACTGGGCTGGACCTGCGTCGCTTGATGTGAAACACCTCATGTATGGTATTTTGTGGCATAGGGATAGACACAGACAGGCCTCTAGCTTAAGGGTAGAAATGACATAGATGAGGGGCTTCATGATTGCACCACCATTTCATACAGGAGTGTACATTGTCATTGAGCTCATTTTCGCAATTATTAAATTATTCACCGTTTGGAAAAAATACATGAATTGTCTCTTTTAGGGGCATTTGGTGCCATCTAACTTGAAAATGGAGACACATATGAATGCAAGATTTTGCACAGGAGAATATCTCACAATGGGGAACATTTTTGCAATACATTATTCATATTAGAGTATAGGTATTTTTGTGTGTATTTGGCACCACCTGGTCGAAAAATGGAGAAAAGAGTGACCTTGAAAATTACTATATAAATAACTTAAGAACTTAACCTATAATTTTGCTTCACATTACTATAGTAAGAGGTCTCATCCAAAACTAACAACTAGCCCTTATAAAGGATAGTCAATTTTTCGCCAAATTCCAATTAAGATGGCGTAATTTCTGTAATACAAGCGGAAATAAAAAACCCATTCCTTATGTTTTAACCCTTGACTTAGTTTACTTCCACGCCAAATTTCAAGAGAATCCATCTAGAGATATGCAAGAAGGAGCAATAAATTAAAATTATTTGATAATTTTTGTGGTAACTAGCTGAACAAATATGGCTACCATTCGGCCATTTTGAAATAAATTTCCAACGGCTTTTTACCACACTCTAAACCCATCCTCATGATGATTCATGCAAAATACTGTGATCAAAAACTTCATAGCCTGATCACCAGGCTATTGTCTTATGGCGGGACGGAACGGACTGCGGACTAGCGGGACGGACCATGGGAGGATAGTGGTATAGCATTCTCGAGTATGTGTAGCTCTGTGCGCGAGTAGTGATATGATCTGTTTCCTATGGAACCAAAGCAGAAGGTAAACTTAATGGTCCTATGCACTCCTCAATCACTCGTCTGTTTTATAAATAAAATGTATTACTATGCCGATGGGCATTCCAGTAAGCATGGTTTCTTAGACATTGCCACATTTCAATTGTTTGAAGTACAATTGAACAATGTATAATGTAGGCTACATCATGTTTCAGGCCTTGTGATAAGATAGTCAGGCGAGCCTCGACTCAAATTTCTTACCTTAGGCGAGCTATTTTCATATTTTGCATCGTATAAATCCATTCAAAAAAGGAACGATCTTTCATTTTTTAAACCCGGCATTTACCGCATGAAAGCGTCTGACTGTCTCAGGGTTTGAAGTTTGCGGTATATGCCAAGACTAGAGGAAAAACAGTGGGAAAACACTGATTTCTTTAAAGTCAGTGTTCCGTTTCATCAGTGAAATATTTTTATTATGAGTATAGGCCACTGAGGCTGCCGTGTGTATTGAACACGCGCAGCTAATGTACAACCGATGTATGTATTGTTTTAGTGTAAAGCCGCTGTTATGTGTCTTGTTCAATATAAACACCACGTTGAACACGTGCGATAGTGATCAGAAAGATCGTCGATGAGAAAAATGTTGCTCAGAATTTTTATTTTGAGCGATTCGTCAGATTTCAAGGAAAATCCTATCCATAACTAATTGATAAATAGGCGTGCAAGTTGATTACTATGCGCGCTGTTAAGACTCGCGCCTAAGCAAAGACTGAGCCTGGTTATTCAAAGTAACATCCCCTACGAGAAACGAGCAGAAATAAATTGAATATATACTGATAAAGTAACAAATACTATTGCCGTTCTGTCCGTCCGCCACAAGCTCGAGAAATGCTATTCCGCGATACTCCCACCGAGTCCGTCGATTCCGCAGTCCGTTCCGTCCCGCCATAAGACAATAGCCTGATCACCATGTATCATTCATCCTCTACACAGCAAACAGATGAAATTCTCTTGAACAAAGATGGCCACCTGTCTGCCATTTTTTGCCGAAAATTATAATGAAACCCAGGTACACAACTAAATACTATAGTGATGATACCCAGGAAATTTCGTGAGGATACACTACAAGCCCAAGGAGGAGGTGTCCGGACAAGCTCAAATTACAAATAAATAACATCTATTGACATTTACTTACAAAAATGGCTGCTGATTGGCCATTTTTTGGCAAAAGTAAATCACAGGTGCACAACTACATACTGCAGTGGTAATACCCAGTAAATCTCATGAGGATATACATGAACCCCTAGGAGGAGTTGTCCTGATAAGATAAATTATTTTAAATGAAATTTTTAAAACAAAGATGGCCACCAGTCAGCCATGTTGGATCCGATCGGGACAAAAATGCTTCTGCCTTGAAAGACTCATACCATGTATTTTTGATCCAAAATTCATCGAAATCCTCTAAAAACTGTAGCTTCTAGAGCCCCAAATGGACAGACGGAAGGACGGATGGACACATACCATTCCTAGACCTGCTCTGCCTTCGGCGACGCAGGTAAAAAATATTTCTCAGTGGGGAATTCGAACCAAAAATGATTGTTAACTGGGATGTTAACATTACAGAACTCACACGGGGGAACGTGTATTTTCAGATAAGTAAAACAACTAATAAGGACGATACAGAAAACTGGTTTTAGACAAGTGACGACTACCAACTGATTCAGACAAAACACTTGTTG
The DNA here is from genome assembly GCA_036785005.1 of Tubulanus punctatus. Classification (NCBI taxonomy): domain Eukaryota; kingdom Metazoa; phylum Nemertea; class Palaeonemertea; order Tubulaniformes; family Tubulanidae; genus Tubulanus; species Tubulanus punctatus. The sequence continues at coordinate 8,944 of JAYMFW010189467.1, forward strand.
AATTGCAACAAGTGACCTTCAACATCCTTGGGTAGATAGAGCGACATACCAAATATCAAGGCAATAGCTTATTGCATAAAGAATACTTTTTCAAACTAGGGGTCCAGGGACCTCATGCCCACTTGGAAAACTCTAGGGATGCAGTTGGGAATACAGAAGAGTAGTTACAAAGAAATGAAATGAAAAACCTTAAAACAGGTCAATATAGCTTATTTGAGGGAACTGAAGAGGGCGCTCCTGTGGACCCATATCTTGCTGTGCTAATAGACAAGCAGGCGCACAACTTTTTTCCAGTTTGGATCTAAAAGCAGGGTACTGGCAGGTTGAAATGGAAGAGTCTGATAAATGTAAGACTACTTTCACTGCTGGCCCGGGCCTGGGGTTTTTTGAGTTCAACGTTATGCCCTTTGGGTTAACGGGAGCACCCTCAACCTTTCACAGGTTAATGGAACATCGCTTGGGTGATCTCAATTTGAGAGAATGTTTGTGTTATCTGGACGAAGTATTAGTCTTCTCTATTGATTTCCAAAAACATCTGATTCGGTTAAGTCATGTATTCAACAACTCAACGAGGCTGGGTTGAAGTTAAACCCCGGAAATTGTATTTTTTGTTGTACAAAGCTTATCTACCTCGGACACCAGTTGTCATCCAAGGGTATATCCACAGGTCCCGGACAGACAAGTGTCATTTGAGAATGGACTCAGCCCAATACCATCGGAGGTACGCATATTTTTGGGTTAACTGGTTATTATAGAAAGTTTATTAAATCAAATGCGTTGATTGCGAAACCCATTATGGATCTTTTATCAAATAGTCTTCCAATCAAGTTAAAAAAAAGTCCAAAAATATGACCGTCGAGTTAAATCAGGAGCAAGTTAATAGTTTTTCGCGCATTCGCGTATTTCCAGAAGCTGTTTGAGCTACATGTGGATACTTCTGGGGATGGGTTAGGTGCAATCCTTTACCAGTCGCAGGATGGCCATAACCGTGAGATAGCTTATGCTTCTTGGTCGTTAGCTCAGTAAGAAAAATTATCCGGCTCATAAACTCGAGTTTTTAGCCTTGAAATGGTCTGTATGTGACAAATTTATAAAAAAGGACTATTTATATGGTAACAAATGTAAAGTGGTTACGGATAATAATCCGTTAACATACCTGTTATCTACGGCAAGACTGGATGCGACTGGCCATCGCTGGCTCCAGGCATTGTCAGCCTGGGACCTTGATATTAATTATCGCCGTGGCATTTTAAATGTGGATGCCGATACTTTATTTGGGTTTAAAACAGAAGATGGGGAAGATTGTAAATCTTCACAATTGGGTAGCATACCTACCCATGTGTTTTTTAGCAGTGGCTTATGCACTTGGTGCTAAAGAACCGTACCCCAACATTGAAATTGAGTATGGGGATGTTGACCTAGCAACGATTCAGGCTGCTGATAGTGTCATCGGACCCATACGTGAATATTTTCATTGAGTAATAAAGTCGTTTTTAATTCTAAAGCAGCCAAAAGGTATCGGAAATATGCATCTAGTTTGGTTGTGAAACACGGGGTATTATGTAGGACAGTGAAGGCGGATAGCACTCTTTGGCATCGTGAAGATGATGGACCATTTATTGTTAAGTGAGAAGTTCAATGTGCTGATCTTGTTCCCCTCGATACCTGTTTCGCCAGTTTTTAACATTGATACGCCTTTGATTCCACCTCCTCCTGAGTTGCCTTGTCTGATCTAGATCTCAGCATGTATATTCCATCACCAGAAGGGTTTGATGGTTTTGTTGAGGCTGATGAGAGCGAGATGTCTAGTGGGAAGCAGGAAGTAGAAACGGGTCTGAGGTCCCCATGGTTCAGTTGACATTGAATGAACAGATTGATGGAAGATCGGTATGCAAGTCTGGGAGAATAAGAAAACAGCCAGCTTGGATGCAGGACTATGTTCAATCAGAACAGATTATCTTGTTTCATTAGCAGAGGTCTCCTCCTTTACAGAAAAGAAGTTGATTCTGGAAGCCATAGTGCAATTTTTCATTTTAACTAAATACATATGTTTCTCGACTTAATAATTTTGTATTTGAATTGTATTTTTGTCTGCATGTACTGTCCTCTCTTGGTTAGGGAGTAAAATCTCTATGTGATGCAGTGGATTAGTGTACATCATGTACTGTCTTTTAATCATATTTTTGTTTGAAGGATAAAGTTAGATTTGAATATGATACATGTGATTTCAATTGTGAGATGGACATGTTAGTGAGGACATTGATTTTGTTTGAATTAGAGTATGATACATGTGATGTAAGTTGTTAGATGGACATGTTAGTCAGGACATTGATTTTATTTGATTACACATTCCGGGAAGGGATGTATCTTCTTGAGTAGAGGGAGGTAGAGGTGAATATAATCTCTGCCCGCTTTTAACTCATCTACAGGTAATCAACTGTTTGGTGGCGCCATCTAACTGAAGGGGCTTGCTGTTTTATCGGCACTGTGATCGGCACTGTGGGTTTTTCAGGATTAAATAATCAGGAGACAGTGGATCTTTTATCAACAACGTTTTGATTGGAACTTTTATAATTATATATTTATCTTTCGTCACCGAATAGAAACTATTAAAATACCAGTTCGTGATGCATCATCTATCAAGAAATCGAAAATAACGTGTGAGATATATTTCCGCATTGTTCATATGTGGTTGATCAACAGGTATCGATAAAATTGGAAGAGTTCCATGGTAAAGATAATTCATTAGCTGTGTAGTCATTAATGTTGAGGTATCATGCCTATCCAGAAGGAACACAGCTATGACATGCATGACGAGAATTTCCTCAAATAACTTGTCAAAATAGCTAATCTACTGGAATTAAAGAGGGCTCTACTAGAGCATGATGGTTTCAGTGGACTCACCTCTTGCTGTGCAGATAGCCTATGGGTAAAAAGACCTACATATCAAATATCAAGGCAATAGCTCAGTACGTAATGAAAACTTCTTCAAAAACTTTAAAACAGTTCAAAATAGCCAATTTGAGGGAATTAAAGAGGGTGTTTCTAGGGCATAATGGCCTCGGTGACTCCAATTCTTGGTGTGCTGATAGCCCTTGGGTAGATGGACCTACATATCAAATATTAGGACATTGGCTCAATGCATAACAAAAACTTTGTTAAAAAAACTTGAAAGAAAAACTAATCAAAATAGCCAATTTGAGGGATTTAAAGAGGGCATTTCTAGGGCATTCATAATCTGGGGGACCAATTCTTTCATAGCCCTTGGGAAGATAGACCTATATATCAAATATCAGGACAACACCTCAATGTATCACAAAGATTTCTTTAAAAAACTTGAAAAAATCTTCAAAATAGCCAATTTAATGGAAGAGGGCGCCACTCGGGCATTATCCATCTGGGGGAACCAATTCTTGGGGTGCTGATAGCCCTTAGGTAGACGGACCTACATATTAAATATCAGCACAAATTCTGAATGCATGACGAAAACTTCCTCAAAAAACTTGAAAAACTGTTCAAAATAGCCAAAATGAGGAAATTGAAGAGGGGGCCATGAGGGCATTATCGATCTGGGGGACCCAATTCTTGGTGTGCTGATAACTCTTGGGTAGATGGACCTACATACTAAATATTAAGAATGTAGCTTAACGAGAACTGATGAAAACTTCCCAAAAAACCTGATTTCCATCTACGGAGGGACAGCTGGACATACCGAGGAAATCGAACGCAATAGCTCGCTGGGACGAAAGTCCCAAGTAAGCTAACAACTTGAAAACTGGTCAAAATAGCTAATTTATGGGAATTGAAGAGGGCCCTACCAGGGCATGATAGACTCGGTGGACCCAATTCTTGGTGTGATGATAGCCCTTGAGTAGATAGACCTACATACCAAATATCAAGGCAATAACTTAATGCATGATGAAAACTTCCTAAAAAGAACTTACACAGGTCAAAATAGCTGATTTAAGGGAATTGAAGAGGAAACCACCAGGGGTGCGTTTTTCAAAGCAGTGTTAAGTTATCCTAGTGATAGGACGATCCCGGTGATAAAATTCCCTATCCCAGTGATAGTTATCACCAGGATAAGTTGATGTTTTTCAAAGCATTTTATCCCAGGGATAGGGCCATATTTAGCCCTGTGATAGCCAGATATTTGTCCCAAGGATAAAGTCGATTAAAGTTCGACAAAATTTTACAACAATTCACAAACAAAACACCAAACAAAGAAATCAATAAAATAATGAAAATTAATGAAATGTTTGAAAAGTGCAAGTGCCCTTATGACAACTAAAATTAATAATTGTATTAACTTATGTTTTGCGACCTCTCTGCCAATTGATTGATAGTAAAATTGATTTTTGGTCATTTAAATGCACACAATCATAATTTGTCCATGCAAGCACTTCATTTCAAAAGTGGTAGTGTAGTAGTGCTTAGTGCTGTTGATTAACCATTCTTTTGGATGTTCCTTTCATTCGAAAATTATCTTGTGGATTACATGAACTGATAGTGATACACGGAATATTGTGGAACTTTAGATATTAAAAGGTACTTTTTGCAATCCAGATCATGTTATCAGCAGTGAAAACATTGCCTTCTTTAAGGTTTCTTAATGTCACTGTTTTGTGAGGCTTTTAAATTTAATGGCAATGCATATTTGGGTTCAATCAATTGCACCACTACTTTTGGATATCAACCAAAATTATAAAAACCATGGCGAATTCTATTCTTTTCGAATGTGGATGGAGTTGGAGGCCACTATGGTATCATTTAAATAACCAATGCTCCTTAAACTCGGTGGACACAATTGAATACAGATACTGTTGACTTGTCCAGACCAACTCTTCTGGATCAAGAGCTTTCATTTCAAGTGGGGAGGGATATTTCGTTGGGAATGATGTCAGTTCTACCAATATTTTGCGATGAAAAACAACAATTTTGTCATATTTCAGACTCACTATAGTCACCCTATCGTTTTGTGGTATCGATAATGCCTCAGTCGCCTATTTCTCCTATCTCTCAAAACATTTTCATAAATAAGTGCTGCTATTTTAGAATTTTATCCTGGTGATAGTGGCTTATCACTACCCTCGAGGTGGTGTTAACTTTACCACTGGGATAGCTAATTTTATCCCTAGGACAAATTTACCACTTTTTTGAAAAACGCATTTATCCGAGGGATAAGAATTTTTATCACCGGTAAAGGCCTTAACACCGCTTTGAAAAACGCAGCCCTGGGCATAATCGCTCTGGTGGACCAAATTCTAAATATCAAGATGATAGCTCAATGCATGTCAAAAACTTCCTCAAAAAACTGATTTCCGTCTACAGATGAACAGATGCACGGATGACAGATGAAAACTGAGTGCAATAGCCTGCTGGGATTAAAGTCCCAAGTGGGCTAAAACGAAGGCAGTGGCACCAACATTGAAAAGTGGTCAAAATAAAAGGGAACTGAAGAGGGTGCTACTAGGGGATGATGAATTCCGTGGAGTCAATTATTGATGTGTTGATAGCCCTTGGGTTTATAGACATACACACCAAATACCAAGACAAAAAGCTTGATGCCAGATGAAAACCTGATTCAAATTTTCATAAACCTTGTTTATTTTCATGAAAGCACATTACCTTACTCATGAAAACCCGGCTTAATAAGCTAGATGCCTACTAAAATAGCATGTCCCCCCTTAGAGGCTATCATTTTGAAATGCTGAATGCTTACTATATCATCACTGAAAGCATATTCTGGACTGTCATCATAAGACCAGCTCAACCGATGTCTCTTCTTTTTCTTTTTTTCTTTTTCTTCTTTTAACTGAAATGCCACATTACATACTAAAACAACAAATACAGTATACATCTGTTGAAGCTGTAGCCACATCTTTTCAGTTGATCCATACATTTCCTGAAGTCAGGTTCAATTTCTATACAAATTTAAACATCTACTAAATTTTCCGTTTTAAACATAAATACAATCAATATTTCATGTATATCACATGTATATCCCCCGGACACCTCGCGAAAAAACCTAAAATCAGCGCCCCCTAGTGGCAATATTGTATGAACACATTTCCTCCAAACTTAATACAAGACCGCATCCTTGCAGGGAATACAGGTTTGCAATTCATTGTTTTCATAGAACATTGATAGATTAATAGATATACTTAAACGGGGCTTATTTCATGTT
>JAYMFW010189578.1:4590-15126 GCA_036785005.1 Tubulanus punctatus
TGGACCAATTGTTTATAATTACAAGTACAGAAAACGGTTTTTACCGATAATTGCTACAGTTATATGCCATTATTTTCCCATTAAAACATTTCTCTATCCTTTTCATTGCATAATATTCGCTTTTCATATTTTGTCGCCCTAGTATAAATGACATGAAAAAGAAGGTTAACATATTAATGATCGGGTGAATAATTAGAATATTAAGCATCCTAATTGATTGATTTAGGTTTTTGAATAGGTAATATGACTAATTTGTTGGTGATTTATAATATGGCAGTATGTGACTAATTAATCTATGCTTTTGTAATATTATATGAAGTAGTACATTCAGGGGTGAAATAAGAGATTTTTATTAATTTCAAATTTGACATAAAGAAAGCAATGTATGAAGGATTTATTTTGTTGAAACTAGACATTTCCTAAGTAAAATCTGATAGTCTCTATTTTATATTTTTTTTATTTTTGGCAGCTTTTGGGCATTTTCTCAATTACGGTGCACTGAATTTTAGAATGTCTTTGTAAATCTTATGGGTGATTGTTAAAGTACTCTTTGTTGTCAATCTTCAAAGAACTTCAAAGCATTTCAAATAAAGTTTTGAAATTAGTAAAGCCTTGAAATGTATATGAACTCAGTAGATCTGAACTTAAGCAACAGTTAATAGCAGTGTATAGAAATGATATACAATGATAGGTTGTTGTATACAAAACACAATATCTATTTTGTTTCTGTTGTGTCTACATTCATTATTATGTTATCAGCTTCCGATTATGAAAACATTTCCTGTGCTGTATTCCTGTGGTCTAACATCATGTCTAATTCACTATCTCTTCTTCAAACCCCAGTAAAATATTAGTCTCCCCACACTGTTTTCAGTACTACGCAATATTTCCGAATACTTGAACATGAATTCTTAGTAACAAATTGGGAAAGGCCGTCTCAACTGTGACTCACATCTCACCAATAATGGTTGAAATTGAAAGAATTAATTTCCTATTAATATGAATTTGGAAAGGATACTAACATTTTGACAGTGTTCATTATTGAACCCATGTAGTTATGGAGCCAGAAACGAAAGATTTTGAATATTTTTCAAGTCATTTGTGTGTGAAGATTATAATTGATACAAATTTTTACAATTTATTTGTTTATCTTAATATCATATGTAGAGGAAAGGATTGCTGTTGACAATATTTGGAAACCACCTCTTTGTATAAAGCCAAAAATACATAAAGAGGATGTATCCTCTATATTCATCATAACATTATTCAAGTAGCCGTTTTAATGAGAAATACCCCGGTACTGTTTCTATATACCTACCCAGTAGAAGTTGTTTATTGGAATCGATTTGCTGAAATACTCGTTTTAATGAAGTGCTCATTGAACTGGATTTTTCACATGTGTTCTATCTCATTAACATTAGAGTGAATGTTAGCTAGAATCCTGTTCATAAAAAGTATTTGTATTTCTATTTTTGGTGTAAATCTGGGGTCAAGTCCGTTCATTTTTTTGTCTTGTTTAAAATATCGGCATATTGTTTCTAATCTATTCTCATGAAGTCATTTTTATATGAGTAAGTCCCTAATTTGAATATCCGGAAATGAAGTTCAATAAGTAAGAGAGGATAGTTTTAGCTCCAGGCATTCTTTTCTATGTAAATCGTTCTTCTAATCTGTGACTAGATAATTCGTAACTAGAATATTGATCATTGTTGTTTATATATTTCTAGTGGAGGATACTATAAAGCCTGTACAGATGGAAAATGGTAAAGACCCTGTCACGTACATTGATGGAAAATGTACCTGCTGTCCCTATGGTTACCATATTGACCTGGATTTTATTAATTTCTGCGATAGTATGGCTAACGGAAATCTACTTCTGCGACTGAAAAAGATCAAGAGGCACAAAAGACAGCTACGAAAATCAATGGAAATCTATCTGCAAAACCAGGAGTCAGATGAAACAGCTACATACAATCCTCAAGATTCACTGTTTACAATGGCAGAACAGGATGAAAAAGCTACTAAGGAAATTCTAGCTGAAATTGATTCATCTGTAGATGCAGCTTTGTCTTCTATTGATAATATGTTCGCTCCGGATAAAAAAAAATCAAAGCAGACACAGGAGTCAGATTTCCAGCAACCAAGACAAGACCATTCTCGCAGCGAATCCATTAGTTCATTGTCATCAGTAGAATATGATCGATCGCCTGTTTTTCCACCAAACTCGCAAATGTTTAGCCAGTATTCCTCAGCGAATGATACACAAACTACCACGCATCATATTACATCCCAGCAAATTGCTGCAAATATGGCATCATATTTTCGACCTGATAGTCCAGCTAATAGTGACACTTCAACTCAATCTCATGTTACACCTCAACAGTTACAACACATTCGTGAACAAATGGTGCTCAGTTTACAGAGATTGCGAGATTTAGAAGACCAAGTAAAAGCCATTCCATTGTTGCAAGTGCGTATTTCTGTCCTTAAAGAAGAGAAGAGAATCATGATGTTACAACTGGATGCTAAGAACAAGAAACCGTCAACAAGAACTTTGGGAGTTGGAGATTCTTCAGTAGATGATTATGAGAGACCTAGAGGTCGATCTCGCAGCCAATCTCCAACCGGACGAGCATTTGAAATGTCTGAATTCCAGTCTTATCGACGAACAAATCGCACAAATATGAGTCGATATTTACTACAAAGTGATAGTGAAAGTAGTCGGTCATCACCAACATTTAAACCAGAAATTAAATCAACCGGTGTTGGTGATTCTGATATCCGGCATCCATACTTTTTACAGCCTCAACTAGTTGAAAAAGCTGAACTCACTGAAGCCCTGAGAAGAATTGTAAGCCATACAGCTGTACATTCTGAACATCATACACGAATTCATGAAAAAGAAATTCATACAGTATTTGTAAATCAAGCTTTGAAAGAACAACAGAAAATGCCAACACAATTCACTCAGCAGACTACTGAACATAAAAAACCAACTCGTTCTATCGGTATTGGTGATGGCAATGTTTTTGATGACAGTGCAACTGTAAATAGTCGCATGCATCTTCATGAGAAAGAATTGCGTACAGTTATACTAGCTGATAAAAAGAAGGCTGTTGTTACTCGTAATGTTGGGGTATCTGTGCGTGTACCAACTCGTGATGTTGGTGTTACATTTGTTCATGAGCAAGAAAAGCCCCAGACACGTGATGTTGGCATAAGTGTACATGAGGTGGTGAGGCGCAACTTCAATGAAAGTGCTGAATTCAACCAATATGCAGCAGATGGGGGCGCTTCTGGGGAATATGGCTATCAACATGATACCTCTCAAAGTAACTCGTCATCAGAATCATCTAAATTTGTCACAACCAGATTCGTTCAAAAACGATCAACAGATATTGCGATTCATGAACAAAAAGTGAAAATGGCTCTTCGTGATGCTTTGAAATTTAATGTTAAAAGTGTTGCTTGTATGGTAAGAATGTCAGATACAGATAAAGAAACAATAACTGACAATATTAGACATGCCAGTATTGGGTGTAGTGATGATACCATTGATGTGGAAGTTAGACCAAAGGTGATGGTAAGATCTGTAGCTGTTGAAGCCCGACCAACAACATGTAATGGTATTACATGGACAGAGCGTTTATATGCTTTCGATGCAGCGACTAATACAGCAGTTCCTCAATTAAAACAACGAGCCACAAATACAATGAAAACTGTTGCATATCCTGCTGCAACAAACACTGAGGCAATTCCTCTTTATAGCGTTGGATCAAATACAGACGTAAATGTTTTCCTTCAAACAAAACAGTTGCGACATGAAGGTGTCAATGCAGTCAAGAGAACAAGCGAAAAGTCTATCAATACTGAACGGAAACCTTTGAGTATTCAAAATTATGATTTCGAAATTTACTTCCGCGAAGAAGGAAGTAATACTGGTAAAGATTTAGTGGTTACCGATGGGTCAATGAATACTGAATGTGAGGAATGTGTGGCACGACAACAAATAGAGAATGAACAGAATACTGAATACTCAGAGCAGACAACATCATACAGTGGCGGAGCTGGTGGATACAGTGGTGGAGCTGGTGGATTCAGTGGTGGGACTGGTAGATACAGTGGTGGGATTGGTGGATACAGTGGTGGAGCTGGTGGATATAGTGGTGGTTCCAGTAGAATAACACATCATTCAACTAGATCAATAATAAAAGGTGGTTCTGGTGGGGGATTTGCCCAATCTGATGGATCTTCAGAGTCAATTTCAAAAGGTGAAGTTATAAGGAATAGTCGTGGATTTGTGAGCTCACAAGGGAACTACAGATCAGGTCAAGGCTACGGTGGAGCTAGTGAAGTTAGTCAGTCAACAATTCATGGTGGATCTGGTAGATCAGGTTCTAATATGCAGACTGGATATGTTGAGCATGGGTATGTCACATCTACTGGTGTAATGGATGGTATGAAAAGTAGTGCCAATCGTCAAGTAGATACTGTGAAAAATGCGAATGCAAATAGAAGAGTTATCACATCTGTGCATACTTTAGGGAGTGCGATGGATCCAAATAACCCGAGTCCTCTGGGACCTGTAGGTACTGGAATATGCACTGTTGAAACTAAGATAACTACACAAACATTCAATGATCGTTCTAGTCTGAGTGGTTTATATGACTACAGTGATGGAAGTGAGCATGGGTCTAGTGAAGCTCTAAGTTTAGTGGAATCCAGTCAGACTTCAGGTGATGGTGGTATAAGTTTAGCAGCAGAGGATACAGAGGGGCAGAGTAGTGGTAAATCTACCACCATTACCGACAAAATCTGTAGCAAAGAAACTGTGGTACGTAGAATCAACCGGAGTGGAATCGATGGATTGACAATGGAGGATATGTTAGGTCAGTCTTTGAGTGGACCAAATAAATATGTTACATCAGGACATGTTTCATCTCCAAAATTAACTGCTGAAAAAGTGATCATTGTAGATAAGTCTGATAGTGGTAGTGATTCTGAAATGAGTGGGTCAGAATATTTCTCTCAGGAAAATAATGGGACAATCATTCGCAAACACATTAATGTTGGCTCAGAGGAAAAGTCTTCTTCAGGAAATCAGGATAGTAGTACCAGTAATAGAAATGAGATCACTAGTAGCATTGACCATGGCAGTGCAATAGGTGTTACAACACTTGGCAGTTCCAGTCATCAGAGTGGTAGCAGTATCTCGATGTCAACTAGTAGTAGTACTGATAGTGGTATTTCAGGTTTATCCTCTTCGGAAATCCATGATTCTAAATTACCAGATACACCTTATTTATCGGCCAAAGTTGCTGCAGAAATAGAAGCAGAATTAAGAGCATCACCATCTTCTTCTGGATCATTTGAATATTCTTCATCTCGAATAGTTGGTCGTCGTGTAACAGGAGCGCCAAATCCTGGTGGTGTGATCTATGATGCCGCACCAATAAGTCATATACCAGTTCCACTAGTTCGGCCTATTGGTGATGTTAATAGTGCTAGAAGCAGTAGCAAGAGTGTTGGTGGTAGTGGTGGTGGTTCATCGACTGTTATTTATAAAACATTTACTGAACAAACAGGTGATGAGCCTATTGGTGATGTTAAAAGTGCTAGAAGCAGTAGCAAGAGTGTTGGTGGTAGTGGTGGTGGTTCATCGACTGTTATTTATAAAACATTTACTGAACAAACAGGTGATGAGCCTATTGGTGATGTTAAAAGTGCTAGAAGCAGTAGCAAGAGTGTTGGTGGTAGTGGTGGTGGTTCATCAACTGTTATTTATAGAACATTTACTGAAGAAACAGGAGGTGGTGAGCCTTCACCGTCACAGTCAGAAATCAGGAGCACAGGTGGCTCAAAAACATCCAAAATGGTAAAATCCATTGACCATGGAAAAAGTTCTAGGTCTGGTTCATCAACAGCAGGATTTGGAATGAATAGGATTAAGACTGTCACAACTAGTGAAAAAAGGGTAGCGGCTGGCTCGGATGTAAGTTCAGATATTTTTGGATTACCTGTAGGCTTGAAATCAAAGTCTGAATCATTTGGCTCTGAATCTCACACAGTTGTTACTAAATCAAACAATGATGAAGTTGTTGGAGCTATGATAGATGATTTACATGAACAATGTCAAGAAGGAGCTGTAAATAAAAGTTCTAATGAAAAGTCTGATATAGTTGAAATGCCTTCAACAAGTCCATCAAGATTCACCAGCTCAAAGCATATTACAATCCATCGTAGTGTTGTCTCTGATAGCGATGCTGTCAAAGAAAGTTCAATGGAAGAATTTCATAAAACAGTTGATGGCAAAACTGTAGAACATTGTGTAAAAAGATCTGGATCATTTAGTGCAGAAAGTGACACTAAAGAAGGTATTTCTGGAATTTCTAATACAAGTGAAAATATTTCAATAACTGCTGAACATCCTGGTGATGCGGATAACTTAAGTTCTCATTACAAAAACCTGAAATCAATAATGAAGAAAGGTGGAGGTGGACAGTCATCCTCAAAGATGAAGAAAGGAATCAAATTTGCTGTTGGAACAATCGGTGGGTGAGTATCATTTGATATTAGGATGGATTTTAGATCAAAGACTATCACTTGGTTTGAGTATCAAATAAATACAACTAGAAATACATAATACATCCTCTATACGTATTTTGATACAACCAATATAATTCAAAATTTAAACTACTTGAAGGGATTTTAGTGTATCCTGGTGTTTATGTGGATTTCAAATGAATATCATATTCCAGGAATGTACACTCAACCTCAGGCGAGCACACCCAAATAAAGGGTGGAAGGTAGGATTATGAAACTTGGATCTATACATCCTTCTTTGTACAAACTGCTTCACTGATTTTTTATGGATCAAGGCTTCAGATAAGAGATGCTTCAATAATCTTCTGACACGCAGCATGAAAGAATGTTGATCATGCTCACTATTTATAAGATTCTTCTTCAACCGCTTTTTGGTATTTAGTCAGGGTGATATTGACTGTAACATAACAGCTGGATTAATATGCTGACAATTATCTAGGCAATTTTCATATTCTCTAATCTCCATATAATCTGTATAAAATGGCTTTTATTATATATATTTTAAAAGTCTCAAGATGCGTACCTGCTACAATGAATGGCAGTGATGGTAGCCTCGGGTTCTATAAATTGTATGATTTGCATCTCTATATCTTCAGTAGTGCTAATGTCTCATTTGTTTTAGTTATGTGTCGACTAGTTCTGATGAGAGTGTATCAACCGATGAGGATGATGAGGGTAATGAAAGCGAGTCATCAACGGGAAGTTTTGATGAAGGCTCCTATGATGGGCAGAAAGGATGTATTGTTTATACTTGTAAGGATGATGAGAAAATAGCGCAAGGTACCCAAGGTGCCGAAATGTTTGATCAGAACATCCGTGAAACGTGAGTGTCAACTTCATATCATACATAGTTGTGGTTTCATATGGTATTTAAATTTCTTAAACAGATATTGGCATCTTTCACTTGTCATACAATTGTTTTATCATTTGCATAGCATGATCTTCCAAATTCTGCTTTACTCTTAGAGTTGCTTGAAAACCTAAAAGATCTGAATAATCTTTTCACCAAGTCTCTTGCTCAAATCACCTCTTTTGATATTTCACTTTTATTTGAAAGTATATAGGAGGATCTATTTCAATTTCTTGATATCTTATATTTTCTAGTTTTGATCTGGTTCATAATGTGAGAATGGCTTGTGAAGCTGTTGCTAAACATTTGGTTACTGGTGAAGAATCAATTGATGACATTTTGGTAAATGTACAAATTATAATTTAGCATCTCATTCACCCAACACAACATTTTATGTATAATTAATTGTTAATTCATTTTTTCGTTATTCTCTTAGAAATCCGAGATGGAAATCATACGTCAGGAATGGTTTAAAATATCTAGTCAACGCTTGTCAAATAATTACCAAGTAGAAGATTTTCTGTCAGCCCTTAATGAAATTTCTGTGGAACTTTTGAGTCTTGTTATCAATCTTTCTGATTCAAATGTAAGTTTTTAGTGATGATACTTTTAATTTTATGTCTGTGCTGTTCCTATTTTATAGTTTTTTTATCTAAAACATATTTTTAGGGAAACAGTGCTGTCCATTACGCTGTGTCTCATTGCAATTTCGAAATAGTCCGTTTGCTTATAGATACTGAAGTTTGTGACATAAATAAACCAAATAAGGCTGGCTATACACCTATCATGTTAGCCTCACTTGCTCAGGTACATTCAGAAACACAGCGTGAGGTTATACGTCATTTATTCAGGGAAGGAGATGTCAACCAGAAGGCCAGCCAGGTAGATAATAGTTCTGATTTCAATATTGGTGAATCAAATTTGAAGCTTTTCTGTGATTATTTTTTATTCTAAAGTTATTTAAATCTTTCATGTCTTTTCATTTTTTCTAGGCCGGTCAGACAGCTCTAATGCTAGCTGTCAGCCATGGTAGGAGGGAAATGGTGAAACTACTGTTGGACTGTGGAGCTGATATAAATGCCCAGGATGAAGATGGTTCAACAGCTTTAATGTGTGCCAGCGAACACGGACATGCTGACATTGTCAAAGTTCTTCTAGCACAGCCAGAAATTGATCCATTAATGCATGACAATGTAAGTCATATGTCTCTGTGTGTCATATCTGTTTAATGCATTTTTTCAGAAGCTATATGGTTTCACAACCAATCACCATTCATTGCTGCATCTTATTTTCCATCATAGAGCTTCTTTAATTATTCACAAATGAGTGTGCTTTCTGAATTATCTATGACACCATTGTTGGCACAGTTTGATTTTTGAAATTACTTTTTAAAATGTACATTGTACATGTATACCGGTATGTATTTCGTTTGATTTTTGTTGACACTGCACTTTTTTAGGATGGAAGCACTGCCCTTTCTATTGCGATGGACAATGGTCATAGGGATATTGCTGTTTTATTATACGCTAAACGTAGCCCACGTAGGCAAGGATCGCCGGTAAGTAGATTGTACCAATTATTAGCAATAGTTTAGTAGTATATAAAGATTCCTTGATAATTGAATATCTTTAAATTTTATGCACTATAAGGATCCTGAATTTGTGGAAAATAAGGTAGAGTTAAATTGGCCTATACAATGTATATATATATTTATGTAGTTTGGTGAATGATAAATTCTAAAATGAAGAAATGTAGCATTTCTATCCAAGTTTATATTAAATCTTCGTATGAAAAGGAATGTGTTTCTTAATTCAAATATGTGCTATCTTGAACTATTTTTGGAATTGCAGGTGGAACTGTCCTCAACGTGTAGGTTTTAGGTTATTTCAGTTTGGAATTTAACTCATTTCACATGAAAAGCAGCAATGCTTTAATAGTTTTATCACTGGGAGGGCTGCTAGATATTGACCAAAAGTATTGACAAATTAGACATAATGGATATTTGCTTATTAATGAGCACAAAGTAGTTTATTAGTCAATTGCACTATTTAACTTACTTCAGTAGTTTGGTTTTTAGACAGGTTCATATATCTATGGTTACAAAACAATGCTACTGCTGCTTTAGAAAAGATGAGTTAGATAATATGAATAAGTTACCATAGTTTTATTTTTAACCATTCCCCATAGGATTTTTAACAGTGATTTATACAATATTTGGTGCACTCTTTTGGTTTTTCACTACTGAATCAATACACGTATTGTTGTTACCTGCTATTTTTAAGATTATCAGTTGCATGTTTTATTAGCTAGAGTGAACAAGCATGTTGTATTTTTGGTCTATCTTTCTCCATTTGTATTTGAGTGAGAATTTGTGTTTGTTGATTTAATGTTGACGTATTATTCAAAAAATTATGATTTCGATCTATATTTTCACAATATTTATGGCTTTTGCTCTTGCTTTCTGTATTCATTTCTCTATCATTTGCATGCTTACCTATTACTTTTAGGGCAACTATGCAAAGTGGAAACAGATACAACAGAAATGGGGTTTAGCTCATTTGAGGTAAATTTGGACAACCACCACACAAACATTTTGCTGCATTGCTTAATCCAAAGCTGAAGTCTTTTCGTTTATTAATGATCAACATGATTTTCTTATGGGATGTCAGGATTTTCTTAAAAACATTTTTTGCCGGACAGGATTTTCCTATTATAGCATGCTTAATGATTATTTATTGATAATTACCTAATGATTGTTCAGTTATTCAGCATTAACTAATAGATATTGTATTTTTTGTTTCATTTCAGCTCTCTAATAAAATGAAGAAGGTTGAATTGAGGAATTGAAGATATTTTCGCCTTACAAGAAATGTCAAACATGTACCTACTTACTTCAGCTGGACTGATGGTTTATTCGGGTGTACATGCACTGTTTAAAACATTTAATTCAAAATCAAACTATTTGTGATATATGCAAATAATCAAAAAACTCTTCATCAATGGAATCGGCCATTCTAAATGGAAATGTAACTTTATGTATTTGACTGACTTGTTTTATGTTTTTAGATGTATAATAAAGATAT
>JAYMFW010189689.1:2485-15126 GCA_036785005.1 Tubulanus punctatus
ACATAAGTGTAGGTGTATTTTTCAAGCGATGTATTGTAATAATGAAATTGTGTCCCCCACGCGCGCGTCGAGTTTCCAATAAGTCTAAAAGCTGTTGCTCCGACATAACGTGCTCAACCGATCAATCAAAACCTGTCAAAAATTCTGACAAACGAGAAAATTTCTGAACGTGCAAGAAGTTCAAAAATATCCAAAACGTTGAATAATTCATCACACAATAACGCATTGTGGTGTTTTATCTTTGCGTTATGCAACAAATCCCATCCTAAGTTTCAAAGCCACATTTTACAAAAGACTGCATTTGTCAGGTGGGTCACCTCTCTGCGACCTTTTCGTTTCGATTCTTGCTGCGTGACAAAAAAACGTGCTTCCAAGATGCGGGAGTCTTATTCAATGATACCCATCCATCTCGCAGTTAGGTTTATGCGTGGTTAGACAACGCATGCCTCCTTTCATTTCATTGAATTTTGAACTCTAGATCCAACAGATTGCTTTCAGAGCACACACAAAATTAGAGATACTAGGCCGTATACGAATAAAAAATAGTAAAATCATTACCATGAGGAGTATAACCATGAGGAGTATAACTTGGATATTTTTAAAAAGAAATATTCTACGGTTTTCTGGAAAAAAAACATCAATTCATCGGATAATTACTACGGTAAATAATGATATGATTTACCATATGAATTAGTTTATAGACTAATAATATGAATGTATTTTTGCGGTTAACCTTTACTTAGAAGTGAATACTTCAATTTTCATTCATACGGCCCATCGGGGTCTCGATATACACGGTTGCTCGAAAGGATTGTCGCAACAAAGATTTCAGAAAGACTGCAAAGGAAAACCATGTTGAATATTGATGTTGGTTACAAATATGTAGAGAAAATGGTTTATACATGTATTGTATCTCCTCGTTGAACATACATAACAAGGTGGCCACTAATGTATAAGAATTAAAATTTTAGAATGCAAATGGCTTCCTTAAATTAAAAACTGACAAGGTGCGACAACCGTGCAACAGTGTATGATAACGAGTTCCCACCGACCGATACAAAATCCAAAAATACATGTTGATTTTTATCAAAGCACCACGAGGTATCAGGTGCTTTCGGGTAAAAATTTTCAAAATCACTTTATATATACAAGATACAGCAGCTGAACTGTAATCAAAAATATTTGTTGCTCTTTGTCATCACTTTCCCAGTCATGAGATGATCGTTGTTGACTCTGCATACATCTTTCGAAAGAAGTCTATAACAGAATACGCACTTAGCTTAGAGTGGTTGATATTAAGTGGGCTTGTGGGCATAGAATCTATCAATTTAGTGCATGATACCCTAACTATTCTAAGCTTTTACCGAAAAGGGATATTGAAATCGAAATGTTTTCGACACGTGACCTACTTGTGTAATCACGTGTCAACACGTGACGGCTCTCTTCTTGAAGGAAGTCGGTTTACATTTTTATGGTCTTCCGCTAAACTTATTTTCGCGAATAAAAATTGGCTTGTTTTGGCGCAATAGCCACTGTTAGAACTAGCATAGACAATTAACCAAAATATGAAAGTATTCATGTGCATGTTACAATGTCTTTTTTATGTTACACACAGAGACAAAAAAATTCTAAAATGTTTTTTTTTGTGCAAAGAGTTTAAAGTAAAGTTATATGAAAATAGTGATTCTCTGTGGGATAAACCACCCTTACATCAAACTCGTAAACATAGATATGTGGAATGTACAAGACAGCATAATTACATTCGAATTTCAAAACTTGCTGGGTCCAAAATTCTTTATACCTGCTTTGAATATTTTGGTAATTTTTGTTATCTTTTAATCAAGAAAAAATACGCTTCCTAATTTCATCGCTGCCTCGATTTCAATAAGCAATCGTCTTTTTATGGACGTCATTACTAATGACTCGAAGAAGCCCCACCTATAACGTGCAATTATCGCGAATTGTGGAACCCACAACTATCGGGGGAAAATTTACGAGGAAAGTAGAACCGACAATGTATTTAGCAGGTAATAACAGAGACGAGAAGCCCCGGAGATAGTTACTGGCCCTACGGGGACGGCGAAAATAGCCGGTTTCACTCGGTACCGTTTTATGCGTGTTTATTCAACTCAATTCGGAGGTGAATTGGTAGCTAGGAGGTAAATCACCGACCCATCTGGTTCTCATGAATAATCCTTAAGATAGACGAGAGTTTTTATGCCCTTCCTTGCGCACACAAAATGACAAAAAGGCTATAGGTAGAAATTCGTGTCATGAGCATGAGTTTAAGATTAGTTTTTAGTGTCTCATAACATCGGACCGTGTATGACTGACTGCGAAAACCAACGATTTACCAACATCCTGAAAAAAGTTCATCTCAGAAGAAAACCATAGAAAATTTCATATTGAAAATCAACACGCTTGGTTTATAAACTATGTACTTCGGTTGTTTATGTTTAGTAAAATATTTTATATGCTACTTTTATTGCTAACGCAAATGTTAACACCGCGCTATCAGATTTCAATTAGGGTAAGGGTATAAACCAGGCCGGGCGTGTCCGTGCAACATAAACAACTGTCGAACGGGCAGCGGGAGAAAGCGAAATTTAATTTCATTAATTGATCTTCAGAATGATGACATTGTACGATCTAATAATCGTAATAGAAGATGCCAGGCGGGAACTCAGGTGCGCGCGTGGTTTCTTAATCAGTGATGTAACGGGACACTGCGCGTGCGCGTCAGGACCACATTTATCGCGTGTTTAATTTCGGTAACAGCTTTCAAACCCTAAAACAAGGCCCGTTATAAAAGGGGTGATTTATCAATGTAGTTATATAATAATCTGAATGATTAGTGCCCCTACTGGGGTACGAGGGCCTGCATGGCTCCACGCACGGCTTTGACAATAAATAACCGTAAATTTCTTTAAAGCGTCTGAATAAACATGGATTGTTACCATAAACACGGTCATAACTGCACAGGTTCGTGTTTTTTCGAGATCAAAAAAATCTCCTGGTTGGAGTTTTTTTGTTTGTAAAGATGTGACTTTCTGTCGTGTAGGCCTACTACCACCTGTCGTCAAATGTGACAATGACAGTGCTTAGATACGGGAAGCTTTTAGTCTCCATTTTCAAATGAATTTCTATCACTTCAAAGAGCAACACGCTGAAATTTGAATGAACGAAAAAAACCACGTATACAGTTTGTTCAACTCAAAATAAAAAAGTACGTCCCTATTTAGTGAGATATTGTTCTTCGAAAAAAGGAAAATCCTATTCTAGCGATTTTGCTTTTTTCATGTTAGGGTCATTGTCCTGAAAAGGCAATATGTTTTTATTTGTAGTCAAATAGTTCTGAAATTCGTACAGACAGTGACGTCAGCATTGAAAAATAGGAAATGCTCGAGAACAAAAGTCTCGAAAGTTAATTTTACAATTTTGCTGAGTAGATTGCTCTCCCGGTCTATTTAAATTTAGTGTTGTTTTCGGTCGAATTTTCGTGAAAAGGCCGATTTGAATCGAGCGAGAGGAGGAATATTCGATTGCGCTGTCGAGCGCGTATATTGCGTGGCTGTCGGAGTCTTCGGGGAGATTTTACCTAGCCGCCAGATCCGCGCTTTTTCTTCGCCATGGAACCACTTTAATCAAATATGTATCGTCGCCAGGGGAAATCAACTGTAAGTGTTCAAGCGTACTCCTGTGTCAGCTCGGACTAAAACACAAATCATCATAATCAATTTAGTCGAGTGTACTCCGGATTAATCAAGCTACCACTGAGAATGATGGTTTAACTTAGCCGCGTCGCCAAGGGAGATCTATTCAACAATGCTCGACGGTTAGGTTGCTCGGAGATATGCCCGTTCAACAATGTATCCGGCAATTGAAACCGAGAAATGCATTCAAAATTATTGTTCGACAATAAAAAATTCAATGGAAACTGATTAATTAATGGTTCCACAATAGAAACATAATATATGTTTCTATCGTTCAACAGTTTACGCTTGCCCAATGAATTTTTGTCTTGCTCTCTTTTGTTTTGATTTTAATAGATACGGTGAAACAAAAAATACTTGATTTTCTTGATTCTAAAAAGTTGCTAAATTTTCTTCATTTTTACTTTAATTTCATGAACTTGATTAATTTTCAATAGCCTAGAAGATAGCTACATTAACTATTTCCTCAATATCACCCGGAGAATTAGAGGAATAGGCTAAAGATGTTTATTTGGAAATGAACATCTTTGACATCTTCTCGATTTTAACCTCCGTAGATATTCGCCTAATCATAATGATGACATTCTTAAATTTAAATCATACCACAATTATTGAAAATTTTTGCAATTAATTTGATAGCAAAATCAATTGCAGTACTTTAGCGTCAGGATGTTCATGTTATTCCCGTTCATTGCAAGATGTTTGTAATATAACCGGTAACCTAAGACGATTATCGCGAGGAAAATATATGTAGAAACATAAAAGGTTGAATATATCTACCTTGTAACGACGCCGGATGAGCTTATTTTCCAGAAATTTCTCCATTATGCAATGGACAGCCACCGAATTCCATCGCTGAAGCGGGCCGACAAATCTTGAGATATTCACAGTCCTCCCCCTAATCACAACGAATCTAAACAAGTTCCACTCTCTAAAAAATATTTCCCGCCAGAAAACGGTCGTTGTTTGAAAATCGCTTGAATATAGTCCCAGAATCCATTTTACAGTAGATTATAATTCCATATTCCATCGCGTCGTAATTTACTCGTGGCCTTATCGCAGACAATTCCACATTTCCGTATTGCGTAGTTTCCTTAGTCCCGTGTTCGTGACCCTGCAGCACGTTCGGACCTGACTTTACCTGGGATCGGCCTCATTCTCTCTCTTCTCTTGCAGATGACGGCCGTTCTCGGCAAAATCCTGACAAAATAATCCCTCACTATTTGTGTACCCGCAAATTCATTAACATACCCATCGTGTATTCCGCCGATCGCAAATTAACTCAATAGAGATATAGCAATCGGCTTTCGGGGCGAAATCCTAAGTAATTACTTGCGTCTCCTAATCCTTACCTTAATATCTAAGTAAAAAGAAGCACGGCATTGTGTTTGTGTCTGGTGTAAGCTTTTTCGCGCACGTTCGTCCGTAAAATGAGATCTAGACTCGAAGAGAACAAATCTAAAACCCCAGCACTTTCGTCATAATTTACTCGATGATGATATCAAACGTGTAGCAAATTCACTTATACAAATACACAGGGTCGGCCGGTGGGGCCGGCAGCGACTTTTCTCTACATACACACTCTCACAACGAGTCCCGTGGCTGTTCGCAAACTCTAATTAATCATAAATAAGTTTGATTGGAATCGGTTTATTTCTGGTATAGTGCGCGCTGGCTGATGATGTGGTGGTAAATTAAATTTGTCTGAGAGAAAGCGTGGATCTTGGATTATTACATTATTTTACGGTATGATGAGTCGACTGGGGAGACGGGCGTTCTGTGCTCGAGATTATATCATCGATGATATTTCCTTCGCGCCCCCGATAAGTCGAGGCTGTTTGTGATGATGGATTATGTGACACGTGATCGAGGTTTTTCGTCGTAAAAGGTCACATGACTGGTCAGATCAATGCCAGATGATTTTCAACGGTTTCGCATTTCAGTCGCTATCATATTTAGCTGATATAATCCGCAGAGAGAGAGAACAAGATGGAAGCGAAGAAAAATGAAAATTTGCAAAATATGTTGTCTTTACTGAACCTGATTTGATGCATACCAGTTTAAAGTACAATTTCAACTTTTGATTTTAATAAAATATCTATCAATCAACCATTTTTTTTAAAAACAAAACCTTCAAAGGCAACCGAATGTTATAGAAAGGAAAAACTATTGTTCTTTCACCCAATATCATTTATCATTGTATTTCTATGTATTTGCTAATTACAAATTTGTACTTACATATCTTACTCATCTCAATTTCAATTGAAAGAAATTGTAATATAATTTGGAAGAAGTATTCGTATATGCAACTCAACCTCTGCTGATTGATCCAGGCTCCCAATTCCTACAGCGCTTTTAAACAATCTTTAAAATTATAATTGTTTACAAAGCAAAAATCCAGATTCGGTTAACATTATCTGAATTTGGACAGGAATGAACTTTACTACACTGTCATTTTCTTAAACAAAAGCAACTTTTCAACATTTCTATATGAGAGATCTGATTGTTTCTAAAATTTTTAAAACTAGCAATTTGCAAAGCACATTTGTTACATTAGAGACCGCCAGAGACACGAAAAATCCGAAGATTATCTAGTCGAGTCAGCTTTTGATACAGAGTCCGCTTGTAAATTCTTTTTTTTTCATATATCGAATGACGTCCAACGAATTGATGATAGCAGACCCCGACATCCGGGTCAGCGGCGATACCCGGATCAGACAAACAAAACCGGCAAATGAAGCCTGTTTAGAAATTATGTCTGAAAGAAACCCAATAAATTCTGATCGATCCGACAAACATCGGACAATTCCCGAGGGCTCGACGGACTGTTTTCATCGGAAGAGAAATTCGGGTGTAAATTATCCGCCAGTTGTTAGACGCGAGTGTACAGACAATGAAATACCCCGGTAAAACTATTTACCGAACGGATCAGTCAGATTACACGATGCGTGAAACTGTTTACTCAGAGTAAATATTAGAAATAATAGAGACAGCAGAATCCGTGTATCAAAGCTCGCCTACCAGAGCTTCATCTTGACTACTGATCAACCTCACAATTTCAGGGGTTCTAACAAAAAAAAATAACTCTTTAAAATATATGCACAACCTTGTAAAAGTGCAGGGGGTGGGGTTGATCCGCTGTCTGCTTACTCGTCCTCACCACTAACTACACCTGATTAATTTCCAGAGGATCTCATCTCAGCTGAGAGTCTTCTCTTCTGACCTCTCAAAAAGTGGACTCTGAGCTCTTTGTATTCAGTCATCTCGCGGTTTTTTATTCATTGATCTGATCTATGAACGGAGCCGAATCAAAATGGGAGACAATATTGCTATTCTTTAGTTAGAGGATTGCTACTTCAAATTATCAACTTACAGACATCTTTAGATATCAAATTAGTCAAAATACGTGATTCAAGTTCCCTTTATAAATATCTAGAAATGCAGCAGGATATTCATACTAATTTGCGCATTACCGCGTCCCTTGGGGTCGTTTGAGAGGGCTAGTCTGAGACTAGAGCTCAAATTCTAGATATACCGCACAGCTATTGAGTGTGAGCGACAGTGAAGCTCGAGCTGCATCATGTAACATATCCAAGCCGACACCCATCCGTATCACTGCAATTGTCACCAGTACTAGATTCTGCTGTAACAGGCGTGGTTACAGCTTCATAATCAATCACGTGTTAAATGATTGACGTCGCATCGACACGAACCACCAGTAAAACGTAAAACGCGGCTTGGTATATGCCTTTGGAATGAGAAATCACCACTTTCGTATTAAACTCGATCACCGACTTGTACTAAAAAACCAGTGACTAAATCGGTTGAAATATTGCCGAGTAACGGTTTATTTCGATGCATCATCGGACAATGTCGGGACTCGACCTTCACGCTGCCTCGTTAGGCCACAGTTTTCCAGGCGGACCGCCGAATTCTGCCGTGCTAAGCGAAATGATCGCGCAGGATAAGTTCTTAGAAGGTAAGGTTTATCATGTGATAATGAAATCAGTGTTAATTAGATATTTAGGGTTTATCGGCGTTTACGGTCCGGATAACAATCGATCTGGAGAAAAATGAATTATCTCGGCAACAATCTCTGTAATGATGGATATTGAAATGAATGTATCCCGCATTTACTAATCATCAACGGTCGCTATTCAATTAATTACTATAGCAAACATGCCGTCCGTATCACCTCCCTGCTCTGAACTAACAGTTGTCAGTAAAAACTAAGCCAGTGACCAGCACAGGCCGTCACGTGTGCGGTTCTACTTCAATTAGACTTGAAATTTGATTATCTATTATCAGTCTTCAATGAGCGATGACGAGTTTTTTTAGCGGGGAATATTAATAATATATTCATTAGTTTTATCGCGATGGACGTTAATGCGGTTACTCTAATAGTTGATGTCGTCAATGAGATATCTTTTTTACACGGTCTATTCATTTTTGTCGATCTGAAAGCAATTACGATCAAAAGAACAGTTGTTTTCAGATGGTCTTTGAAGTCACTTAAAACTTATTTGAAAATATAACAATTAGATATGCGCATGCTTTTTAGTCATAATTGGTAGTCGAATGTTTAATTGATTAAGGATCGTGCTTATAGAGGTACTTTTGAATTTCCACCTTTTTTATATACAACACCCTGAGGTAGGAGTTTTCAAAATAAGATTACTGATTTAAATATCATAACGATGCATCAAAATAGCACGGCTTTCTCCATGCAAGTAACCCAGAATTTTATTGAATAATGATATGTAGAAAATGAATAAGTTTTTAAAAGAACAGAAATCAGTTATGGTATATAGTTTGATTGTGTTCACCGGGTCTTTAATTATGTACATTCAATAATAGGATCATTTTTGAGATTTGTCGAACTAAATTCTCAGCTATATATCGAGTGAATCCCCGATGGAGTCTTTTTATTAATTTGTATCCATTCTGTGTGAATACTACCACGGATTAGTCCCCGTATTCATTAAGTCGCTTCGCAGTCATTCTCTTGCTCCAGCCCTGGCAGCCGAGGGATTACTAAATTACTATCCCCGACAGTCGAGAGGAGGTAGAGCGTAAATCACGGTTTCTGATGTTTGTTGGCTTTTGTAAAAGCGTACCGGTAGCCTTTTATAATCAATGTTACTAAAAAAACGAGAGTGCGACGATGAGGTGGCTGGTGGTGGGATGCATTGGGTCTGAATTGTTCCTTACGCTATATAGATTCTAACGCATGTATTTGAAATACCTGGCTGCTTCATACATTCGATACAAATTCGTCATGTTATTGTTGAACTGATATATATTTGCACTTTTGCGAATGAATCCATATGAAAAATTGAACCATATAGCCAAGGCTGAAAAATTGCGGTTCATCTTATGGCTGCGACAAGGAACGTACAAACTTACTCAATACATCAGGATAGAACATTCATCATCTGTGATTAGTTCAATTCGTACAATTGAACTTATCACAGGATTTCACTCTAAACCTTACTTGTTTTCGTGATAGCTTGACTCTAAACGGACAAGTCAATTACTCCACACATCAAAAGTGCGAATAAATGATAATGAATTTTTCATATAATTATCATCTTGCATTGAAATAGTACTTTTCCTACAAATATCATTTTTGTCGGTTCTTCAGTCGGAGCTGAGCCATCATCGATAGTAATCAACAGAAAAGACTATTCTCTCTTTTTATCAGCACGATGATGATAATTGTTCGATGAAAACTAAGATCAATTAATGAAAATCGATTAGAATGTCAGTGTTTTGTGTGACAGGTCACGCTTCATAACACGAACGATAGACGATTGTTTCCGAATATGACCGATTGTTTCCGAATAGTCTTGTACCATATGTTCGGGAGTTATTTGACGATGTACATGCACGCTATCCTTGTCTCTCGATCGAACTGTTTATTATTCACTTTCTGAACTGAATATTTGGTTGGTACGCGGGTCGGTAGTATAGAAATGTTCCTGGGAAGTCTCAAGGAAAAAACTGAAAAATTATCATCCAGAAATATCACACTGAATTATGCCATACGAAAATTCGGGGCAAAAATTACCGATACCATTATTGTCATGTCAATAGACGTTATCTAGAATGTCAAGCTCAAAATTCCGCGCAAAAATCATTGTGAAAGTCGTCATAGGAAAACATTGTCTTATTTATGAAAGATGTTACGGAAAAGTACCATGCTTAAGAGTCAGGGCTCTACAAACATTGTTATTGGAAAAAATGTCCAATTTTCATATATGGAGACTGATATGTGGGGAAGGAATGACGTTACTGGTGGTTGTATATATATATATACATCGAGTTTTTTTAAGCAATTATGGATTGAATTAACATGCCTGTACATCTCATTTTTCCTATAGTAGAACTTTTCATGCAGGTATATTATTTACCAAAATATAAGGACATATTTCGAGGACCTATATCATCAGTACATGCGAATATTCACATGCAGAACCCATGGATTTTCCGAATCACACAATAGTGCTGGAATAAATTCGCCAATAGTGTGCTGCTAGCTTGAGCTTCCAGTGGTCAGTTAGAATTTAAGACAAGAGAACATCTTAACTCCGAAGACCGGTTATAAGTATAAGCACGTTAGTAAGAAGCAGAACAAAACTTGATAAGACCGGTCTAGAAAATGACTACACTGTCCTCCGTTCGCTGCCCGAATTTCAATTCAAATTTGAAGTATTACTGCGACTATACTCCATTCCAAAATAATCGTTCAGTTATCATTCGAACAGTGTTTTCCATTGTTGGAAAAGCGTCCATTAAAAATCTGATCGGTGTACAGCCTACCGATATAGTACATATACCGATATACTAATGGTATATTTTACGGCGTTAAAAACGCACATGGCGAGGCAAACGTATAGCAAAATACGTTTCGGCAAAATCAAGCTTTGTATGTTTCGGGAAATACGTATTGGAGCCCCCGCACACGGCGAGGCAAAACGACTGAAATACGTATTTCATGGCCCGAAAATACGTACCGGCCTCGCCATGTGCGTTGGGCTTTAAACGGCGTTAGACGTTGTCAGGTTCTAGCCAATCACCGCAGTGACTTGAAAGAAAGTAGTTGTTCGCATGCTACTATGATTGGCTAAAATCTGACGACGTCTAAGGCGTTTAACGGCGTCAAAAAGTATGAATCAAGGTTCAGGCTTTTTACTCAATCTCGTAACCCTGGACCCAGCATTATTATGCTTCGACGTAGGCCTATTCAGTTACTGTCGTTCTGTTCCAACCGAGAATTTGCCTGAGGCTTGAGCAACGCATCATCAAATTCCTTACTGTTATGTTTTTTCACCACATAAAAGGCTCAGTCGGGAATGGGTCTTGACTTTCATGCAGACAAAATCGGAACGAAACGGAATGTACAGTCAGTCGATATAAACCCATTGAAACAGTGCACGATGCTAGGTCACGATCGAAACTCTGAGACGTTTACATCAATGACGTAATTGAATAAAACTGAATTCCCCCAGACAGACGAGAGGCGAGAGTGAATATAATCTAATTTAAAACATTGAATTCCGTGTGTTTTAGACAACTATCTATTTGTCTGGAACCGACCGAATAATTTTTACACAAATATAACTAAGATCTCTTTACCATTGAACGTGGTTCTATTGCACAAATGTATGCTGTTATAAGTAATGGATCGTTCGCTTAGAGTTTTTCGATATTCAATGCACCTCTCTCTTCATTAACTGAATTCCATAACAGCCAGAATGTCAACGGAGAAAGGATTACGAAAAAGAGACATATTCTATACTGTCTCTTATCAGTAAGATTTCTCGTGGATTCCAGATCATGTTCAATTCCGCTCGTGGTAGGTGAGAACAAGATTTTATGTGACTCGTTTTAGATTTTCTCCATCATTCGACAAGCCTCCTGAATGAGAAAACCCTCACAATTTCCTTTACATTTTTTGGATGTTGAGGCACTATGCTCGGAGGTATGAACCAGTGTGAGGTGAAAGAGCGCTCTGTATGGTATTCAATGGTGTTCCACACAATAACTGAAGCACCCAGTCAAGTATCACTTCTCACAATCACAAATCCAATCACAGAGCATCAAAGAGCATCAACTGTGAAGATTCCACACACTTAGCTCGTTATCGATGTCTCCATAAAATCCGGTGTGGTTTTCTCTGAGAGCTGTAGCTATAAACGCAATGGAGTCGGACTAATCGTAGGGACGGAAGCTCATTGATTCAGGGGTCGCATATATTGAAAATTCTATTATTTCTTTATGAGTAAGCATTTCCCTAAATTCGAAGTCTTAGAATCAAACTGCCAGATGGCCGTTCATTTGTACGTAGGCATACAATTTGACTTCTAAGGCTGCGTTTCCGCCGAATGTCACGTGTCTCGTGTAACGTTTCACGTTTCACGCATGATACGGGACACAGAAGAATGAACATGTTTATTCTAAAAAATGTGACATGTCACATGTGACACATGACATCCGGTGAAAACGGTAGCTACCAAAATCATAGGTTTGTTTTTCCTGTCACGCGTGACATGTGTCACGTGACATTTGGTGGAAACACGGCCTAATACCCCCACCTCTCCGGTACGCAAAATCTGCCATTATTAAGCAACATAGTAGGCCTGCACAGCTGAATTGACCCCCTATCTATCTGCGTACGTACGTAAACGAACGACCCCCAGGAAAAATTACGCACTGAAACAGCATCTTTTTAATGATAAAAAGTATATTTTGGGAACGTGGAGGAGCGTATATAATTCGCTTGTCACAGCTCTGGGGAAGGTCGTGCCACTTTTTGAAAATATCCAATATACAAGAGCGGATAGAGGGTGTGGGTTCCGGGGGTTTACAGGGGCGGATAGAGGGGGTGGGTTCCGGGGGTTTACAGGGGCGGATAGAGGGGGTGGG
>JAYMFW010189800.1:0-15105 GCA_036785005.1 Tubulanus punctatus
GCAATAGCTCAATGCATGACGAAAACTTCCTCAAAAAACTGATTTCCGTCTACAGACAGACGGACGGACGCACGGACGGACGCAGAGCCGTTAATAGGGTTATCTGAGGACTAGGCTTCCACACTCCAATCTGGGGACTACCCTTAGCACCATGTCCATAGAAGAATGGAAACTATATTTCGTGGACGTAGTATGGGCCTATCAGAAAAACCAAAATGGATTGTAGGAATGTCCATATTATAATTTCTATGGCAATGCATAATGCCATACAATGTGGGGACAAAGTAAAAGTGAGGACATAATCAAACTTACATTCAATGTGGGGACATTCGTGTGGACATTGGACTCGAACAAACCGAGGACTGAGTTTTTTTTACATACAAAGACAGGACATAGTGTAAAATGATTTGATAATGGGACTATGTTCATTTTCACGATAATAAATCCTTCATTGAAATTCTGAAAGTTAAATGTATGCATCACAGGAAGCAAATAGATGGTATCTTAGATGCCCATTAGGTCCAACATTAGCTAATTTCTGCCTGGCATATTTTGAATGTAAACTATCAAATGACTCTACTGGAAAGTTTTTTTTCCAGCATTATATCTAAGATATGTTGATGATATTTTCTGCGTTTTTAGGTCTGGTACTAGAAATAACGATTTCCTTGGTCTGTTGAATAAGTTACATCCAAATCTTTTACCTCAGAATTAGGACCCTCTATCCTTCCATTCCTTCATACTTGCATTTCACTCCCAACTTATGATAATGGAACTTTTTCTTCTAGTGTATTTAGGAAATCAAAAAACACTAGCCAGATTTTAAACTTTTCGGTAATCTGTCCTAAAAAATGGAAATGTGGACTTATCCGATGCCGCAGTAATTGGTCTATCTTTTCTCGTGAAGTAGATTTCTTAAAGAATATCTTTTCAAAAAATGTTGGACCTAATGGTAACACCATCTCTTTGCCCAAAGAATTTGCCCTGATACATGAAAATTCCACTAGTAGCTATTTTCATGAGGTGTAAAAAAATGCCCCGTTGGCTAATATGGTTTATAAATTCGAATGTTTGCGTGATGCAAAAAATGTCTATATAGGCAAAACTATGCGCAACTTAGCCACAAGGGTTAAGGAACACAAAACTTTCCCCTCAGCAATTAAACACCATCTATCTTTTTATAACACTTGTAAAACTAGTTTTACACACCGAAACGTTTCAATTATATATACTGAAAAGAACGATTTTTAAAAATTTCAATTAAACAGGTCTTACACATTAAATGTGTAAGACCAAGTATTAACAAACAGTTAGCTACGCAAGGTGCTTCATTCTTCTTGAGTATCTTCTCTCCTACCTCTCTGCTTTAACTAACTAGTTTGTTGCCTTAGTAACACCCACGCACTATGTCTGTTTCCTATCAATAGATCAGAGTCGGTTTAATATCAATAGTTTAGAACTGTTTATATTATCTTGTATTTGTATAGTCGTATACCGTAATTGTTATTGCTCATTCTTGAAAAGGACTCAGGAGAGTCGAAACCGATCGAATAGAATCATGATATATCTACAAAAATGAGGAATTTACTCGTGGCTTTTTCAATACTTTTCAATATTTTGATAAGATGATGATTTTCATAAAGGAAGATGGAAGTGGATTGGCTATAACAAAATTATTCATCATTTCATCATGGTACGATTTTATTATCAGAGCATGAAATTTTTAACTGTATTACATGTACTATACGGTAAAATACCAAAATCTAAACTTTGCAAAGCAAGAAAACTTCCTAATATCTGACATCAGTTGGGCCAGACAACTGAGCTTGGAATTCCAGAAAGAGAAATTCCATTCTTTGCTTAACAGATATCAAACACCATCTCCATCTCCTAGAAAGAGACTTTCCATGAAGTGTTCAGCTTCCTAATTGGTTATCACAACGTAAATCGTTAGATCAAATCATGGAAACTTGAAGCAACATGTTGTATGCATGATGCATGGGATTTTTTAAAGAATTAGTTAGGACTATCCATCCGTATCTACAGTTCCCATGTACAGTTAACCTAAGGACTATAATGGTAATTATAACAACCTGAGGACAAATGTCATAAAAAAATCCATCATGGTTTTCATTTCCATTATCCAGTCAAACTAAAGACATCATTGATAACTATAACAAACAGAAGACATAGTATTTTATGAATCCATCAGGACCTATATTTCCATTATCCAGTCAAACTAAAGACATCATTGATAACTATAACAAACTGAAGACATAGTATTTTATGAATCCATCAGGACCTATATTTCCATTATCCAGTCAAACTTAAGACATCATTGATAACAATAAGAAACAGAAGACATAGTATTTTATGAATCCATCAGGACCTATATTTCCACTATCTGTTCAAACTAAGGACATGATTGATAACTATAACAAACTGAAGACAGTATTTTATGAATCCATCAGGATCTATATTTCCATTATCCAGTCTAACTAAGGACATCATTGATAACTATAACAAACTAAAGACATAGTATCTTATGAATCCATCAGGTCCTATATATAAAAAGTCTGGTCTAGCAAAATGTGAACATCTTAAGTTGAAGAAAACAAATGGATTTGCCTTTAAATGTTCTAAAAAGTTTCATTTTGAGAAATTAGCTAATGCAATCAATATCAAATGGGTGAAGTCTAAGAACATATCTCGTAAAACACCATGGTGTTAAATATATTCATATTTCATAGGCACTCATCAACAATCATCAGTTAATAATTTTAAGAAATCCTTCTGGACCTACAATCCAGTCAATCTGAGGACACCATAGATAATTGAATCAAACAAACTGAAGACATAGGATATAAAGAATTCTACCCGATCTTCCCAGAATTCTTCCAATCAAATCAAGGATACTGATTAGGACACTCAATTCAATTGAAGACGTAAGATTTCAAGAAATCCTTCTGGACCTCTTATGAATCTGAGGACATCACAGATAACTGAATCATAAAAACTGAAGACATAAGAATCCAGTGAATAGGCAAATCTAAGAATCATTTATTTTAATGATACTTTACAAGCAATTGAAAAATCAATTGTACAAAAATGTGATCATTGACAGCCATCTTATAAGTCATATCAGAAGCATAAGCATACTGATTAGAAGCTCATCGTCAAAATATAACTAATCGAAATATAACTGCAAAGCAGTGACAATGGGTTTTCTGCCATGTTTCGGTATTGTTACATCCTACCAACTGAGCCAGTGAGGCAGCTCACGTGTTACTAAGTTGCTATTGATTTAATCGCTGAATAAAGTGGCGTACTGACAAAACGTGTTAACTGCCACGCTATTGTCCTTGTTATTAATAATCTTCAGTTGGCCTATCATAAACAACAGATGACTTAAGGAGGATTGGGACATAAAGGGAAATATCGACTATTTCCTCAGTGATCGCACAAACCAATTTTATAAAGTTGCAGAAACCCTTTTACATATACCGCATGCTTTGAAAAACGAATAAGAATATCCATTTTAACTAATTACATCTCTTTCATCAATGGGGTGATATCTGTCACCCTTATTCATAAAAAATTGACTACCCAAAATATTATAATAGTATGAAAAACTGATTAAAGATGAATTTACGAGGATTCAAAATTATAACGACATATCAGACGATCGTGTTAATGATAGTATACAAATACTATTATCCATATTTTATACTATCACTTTTGAACTTTTGCACATCCTATTGATATACCTTGTAAACTTCTCAACGAATTCATATCATAAATTCAATATTTCGGTAATATATGAACGGTCTGATCAGGAAAACATATACTTTAGAAATCACGCCTTCCAAAATAAAATGAGAAGTTCCCTTTTTCGTCTTAATTCCAGCAATATGACTATGAGACCCGAAAATCCACTATTACATTCAACAAACACAACAAAAATTTATCAACTACAGTTAAAATTTCATTTGTTCGGAGACTGAAATTAAACTTGAGTTTTTACAATGAAATACATAAATTCTTACTTATTACTACACAAAACTATAATTTAGTAAATTATAGTTTCTAATTCAAAAGAGGAAAGATGTTAAGTAAATTACTTAAGATCTTTCCTTTTTTGAATTAGATTCCAAACTTTTGATCTTATTACAAGCCATGGTCTGTCGATTTGTGGATATTTCATCTGGAATTCTTCGATTTCATTTTTTCTAGGAGTAACGAAGAGCTGCAAATTTTTTTTGAAGAAATTCATTATGGCCTTGATTTCATGATCACTCCACGGTGTCCTTTCAACTACAAAGAACAAGTAAAAAAGCAATTACAACTTGATCAGCCAATTCACAATCTCTTCACCGATAAAGAAGTGTAACCCCTCATCACTCAATAGTATATCACTGTCATTGTATACTATTTGGGTTATCCTTCTTTAATGAAGTATCGGTGACGTGTTGAAGTATTGGTGAAGGGGATGTGAATAGGACATGATCATCACCAAAACCTCTAGGCTGAGAGAGTATCAGTGAATGCACGAAAAATTGATGTGCCTCATATCACAAATGCTGCTACATATTTCACCATGGATTCCCAACACATTTCTTCATTTCATTTGGGAGCAAATGTTGTATTGGCAGGGGTGGATCCAGACTGTAATAAAGGTAGTAAAAAACTACAGTTGCAATTTTTCTGTGCCCTTAGATTTTTCATCAAAAATATTTCTGGCACAACCCGCAAATGATCTCTCCAGTAATGCAATCCATTAAAAAAGTGCATATGTGAGTCAGAAGAATTGAATTAAAATGCCATGACATGTACCTGGGATCCGCTCCCGATTGGGAAATCAACCACAAATAAAATGTCCCTAAAGTTTCAGAGGCTTAAAATGTGAAACTTTGTGCACCAGAGAAGGGACAATAATCGATGATAGCCAATGGCAGGAGCCATCGTGTAGTGTATAGCTTGAACATCCGCTTGCCCACAATAACCCCTTCCACTCCTATGCAATGATAAACGCCTGAAATATTAATTCGAAAAAGGTCCCTCTGGTTTAAACATAATTGTATTAAAAGTAACAAGTCATTACTTCATTTTTGTAGCTTACTTGCTCTTTGTGGTAGCAATTCATAAGTCTGCTATTGTTAAACTTATTTATTAAACCTTTATAACTTCAATAGACATAGCATTGCTCAAAATTTTGTAGAGATATGGGGGTCTGTTAGTAGAGGATGAGTAGCTACCAGTAAATAATATATAATGGTAGTTATATGTTCTAAATAATATGTCGCATAGTTCTTACTAGCCTTTATGTAAGAAATAATTGTGTATATTTCTCTTCCATATTCTTTGTATTTCCGGTTTATCAATAAGTAAATATTAAATGTCTTACATGCAACATAGTTGACTAATATTCAATCATTCATACGTAGGTCGATAAACTGCCCTGAAATGTTGATGATTCTACATGCACAGATGCAAATTCTTCACCACAACCACGCATGGCAGAACTAATGGTTAGGAACTCTTCCACTTGGTGAAAATGTATACCAGGTAAGAGTCGACAAAGTATCACTTCACTTACATCATAAGATAAGCGAGAGCACACTTCAAGCCAGTAAATGTAGCAACCAGTAAAGGAGAAAAATATTATAAAACCCATATCCTCATTTGTCACATGGATATACAAAGGTCAAGGGCAAAAGGAAGGGAAAACTAAACAAAGACAAACTGGAGACATTACTATATAGCAATGATTTCAAGCTATATTGGTTCTTATTGGGGACATTCATTTCAATCTAAGTGAAGGTATCCAATTTTTTAACTTAACTCCTTTGAATTAATAATTCATAAGAAAAATGAAAGTAGAATGTGTAAAAAATATTGAGCTTTAAAACCCTTTCGCTACTGCAGGTTAAATATTTTTTATGATAATAAAAAAGGAATCAATATTTATATCTATATCACATAATAATGTAGCAGCTAAGGGGTCAACCAAAAAAGAAACAGTGACTCATTTTTAACAAAAAATTAATAATAGATAAATTTCCATGGCATCTTGCTAAAATCACACCTTCAATTGCCAATAATTTGTAAAATTATAAAAGTTTCACTCACCTTTGCCCTTTCCTTTAACTCTTGCCTTTTTCTTTTCTAAAATGACAGTTGGTTTGGTATTAAAGAAATTACATGTAATCATGGTATACTAAATTAATGTTCAGATTCCATGGCTTTTAGTTTCTTTTCTTCGTAAGAGGAATCAAGCAAGAGTGAAACATACACCTCTATACCAACACATCACAAAGTTTTTTTCTTTCAGTAATCATAAAAGTTCTTTTCAAGATCTGTAGATAATTTACTTAATTTTTAGACAACAATGGATATGATTCATGCTTCATTATTCTGGCGCCATTTTATTATTATTCTTTCATCAGGCAGACACGGATGTAAGAACTCCATATGTATCAAACATAACAGAAAATTAGCTTTTACTTACCAGATCGTGATGTGAAGTCATCTTCTGATACTGAATCAGACTCTACAAAACACATTTATACATTCCAATATTACCAAATCATTAAGCTCAAGAGATTCTCCTCAAGGCCACCTTATGACAAGTACAAGGTTTTCTTTAGCTCTTATGTGGTCCTTAATGCAGAATAAAAGTAAACTAGCAGACAGACATTCTACAGATAGGACCTTTATTGTATTTAATGTTTAAGTAGTAATAAACTTAATACACACCATCTACAATACGTTTTCGTTTCTTTTCTGCCTTGATCCTCGAGTCCTGTCCCTTTCCTTTCGGCTGTAAGGTACCTGCAGGAGCTAAAGGAAATGACAAGATAAAGATGAGAATGTTTCAGAAAAAAAAACAGGGATGTTAGTCACCAGAAGCAAAATTTCCGAATGAAAATGAAAGAGAAAATGTTTGAATCATGAATGATTTCTGCAACCTTAGGGGTAAGGGGTCTTTCCGAAATTTCAGGAATCATGATCGGCAATCAATAATTTCCAGTATTCAAGAAATTTAGAGAACTCCAATCTCTGAAGGAATAACATGTCAAGGGACACTGCATGACAGCATCAAAAAATAAGTTATATGAATCAAAACGTTGATAGTTGTTTTGAATTCAATTAATCAAAAAATAATGGATATAAAATAATCTTTTTAAGAGGCTCACCCAATTTTTCAGCAAATGTGATTTCCTCGTGATCAAAGTCCCCTTCTTCAATATCCGATTCATCAACTGAAATACATTCGGTATATTAAAAAGTTTAGAAATAAGCAGTTTATTTTCTAATTTTTCCGAATAAAAATGGCTGTAGGGAGGTAATCCTAGTTCATTTTATGGGCTGAAGGTGTGTCTGGGATATATTTGTGTAAATCAAATATCAAGATCGACAATCTAGGGAAGCATCACTAATCATCACGAGGAGATGGTGAAATGAACGAATGACTGACTAAATGACTGAAGAAATTTGAGGTGGGCAAAAATGGATTTAAAAAAATTTCAAAACGTACCTTCTTCATTGATATTAATATCCTCGAGTTTCAAATTTTTGAAATCGAATATTGTCCCTCTTTCCATTGACTGAAGTATTTTGCCAACAATTGTCACTTGCTGTGCCTCATCTGGAAGGCGATAATATTCTCTGTGGACACGAATGTCATGCCCCATGTAATCTGCAAGCACATCCATTTCATTCTCTCTTAAAGCCAAAACTTTAGAGAGTGTTGCGATATGTTTTCTGAGGAGGGTTCCAGTTATGAGTTCAGGGTGAGCAGCTCCAGATTCGTAAGCATAATGCCTAAGGGCATCACAACCCCTTATATAACTATTTGTAGAAGAGTTGATTTTTGCAAAAATGTACGGATTATCAACCAATCCCAATTCTTCCCTGAATGATATGAGTAGATCAATCTGTTTTCGCATTTGACGCGTTAATAACACAGGCACTGCTCTGTTACACTTTCCCATAATTTCTACACGGTACATGGTTTTTAACAGGTGTTTTTCAAAAGAGGATAAGGACATATACATTTCGTCATCAATATTCTGTGCAATTTTTCCATTTTTATAATCATCAATAGTGAGGCGAGACATCTCACCCTGTCTGCGCTTATTAAAACACATCACCTCTGCAAGAGTACCTTTTGCAAGATTTGTCCAGGTCTCAGGCGTCATTTCATTCGCAAGCTTATTGATGTTATTAGTATTTTCCATCTTAACATGCTCTTGGAATTTTTTTACATCCTTGCAGAGCGGCAAAAGTTTAGGTCTATTAAATTTCTTGACCTTCATATCCAATAACGCAGTTGCCGAAATTTTTGAACTCCATTCACTAGTACATAATCTTATAAAATTCTTGGCTCTTCTCTGTAATTCAGAGTCATCATTTCGATACGTCTGACCAAGAATAATTTCAGCTACACGATTCAAATTGTGCCCCAATTCTAGGGCTAAGGAAGGCTTCTGATATTTACCATCCTTACATCCAGAGACTTTTTTGACACCTTCAATAACACAATCGAATTTTTTTGGATCAATTGCTTCGGTTAATGTATTTATTTTAGGCCGAAGTACCTCCAGTAATCGAGCTAACTGTCGCATCTTTTTATTGATATTGGTATATTTGTGCGTCTGGCCTTTACATTTCTCATACTTCTTTTTACCAAATTCTAATATCAGTTTGTCATTTTTGGTAATAAGTGAAATTTTGTCATGGTTCATTCTTTCTATCACATCTGTTTTAAAGTCTTGATTTATTTCACTTGAACTCGATGGCAGAAGCAAGCTTGCTTTACTTTGGATTCGCCCGGACTCTGTTGAGTGAGGATGTTTACGAGCACATCTTTTTCTATGACGCCATAAATCTTTTCTGTAATAGAAGTTTAAGCAGGAATTGCAAGGTAAATACTGATCCGAGTCGCATTCATCAGTAGGCCTTCTCTTCGGAATAATTTGACCTTTTTGAGACTTGATAGCATCGTAATTATGATTGTAATTGCCTTTCGCTCGTAAATCATTCATGAGTTTTGATCTTTCCTCAGATTTCTTGGGGAATGCCAAGATCTGTTGAACTTCGACTTCATTTCCATGATCAGAATACCAATGGCGAGGTAATTTGGCGAATCCTTTGTTACAATAAACACAAAATTGTTTTTTACATGATGTGGATCTTGAAGTAGCAACAGATAAGCCAATCTCATTTTCTTCCTAAGGATAAAGAGGTAATGTCAATTAATAGTAGCTCCACAATGATTTTCATTGCAAATATGTCGTCGAAATCCTAGCAGAAATTAATAACCAAAAATATATTCTAATTTAAGCCCGAATTAAGGATGGAATCTATTGGATTTATAGCAATATACATTCTAAGAATTTACTACGAGTTGAATGCAGGTTTATTGCGTTAAAAAATTGAATCATGACTACTTCCTGGGAAAGAGTGGATGACAAAGGGCACGGAAACAGGATTCCCTCAAGTCGATCTCGCTTCTGCGAGTGTTGCTAAACTTCACTAATTTCAGGTGCTAACTACCTTGGTTAAATCGTCTCACACGCCCCAGTTATTTGGATAAAATAAATGAGTTATTGTATAACTCATTCTGCTTACTAAATTATATTTCATAGTTATGGGAGCAGATTTCATTAATTCTTTGTTGCGTGAGTATTGTATGAGATCATAGCAA
Source organism: Tubulanus punctatus (assembly GCA_036785005.1). Taxonomy (NCBI): domain Eukaryota; kingdom Metazoa; phylum Nemertea; class Palaeonemertea; order Tubulaniformes; family Tubulanidae; genus Tubulanus; species Tubulanus punctatus. The sequence goes on from JAYMFW010189800.1 coordinate 9,710, forward strand.
ACAATGACAAAAATGATAAATTGGTTGAAAAGCAAGCAAGCAAATAACACAATCACACTAAGATTATGAATCTTATTTACCTTCGGTAAAGAAACTCCAGTACTATCACAATGCTTAACTTCAGAACTATCAAGGGCTGTATCTCTCATATCATTTTGAGTTAAATCTACAACTAACAGGGAATATATCAGTCATTTCAGAAATTTAGGAATGATTTTTATGCTCCACAATAATGTGTTTTAAAAAAAGTTTAGATCCTTACCAACTGTTATTCTATCCTTTGCTGGCCTTTTAATACTCATGTCCCTTTTAAGGCCTGAAAAAGAATATTTACAGCACTCAGACAACTCAAATGTACTGGTACGTATTATTGTCTAGTATAAGTCTTCTTTATTTAAGAACAGAGAATGGAATCAAAGGCGTGAGTTAATACTATCTAACTGATCAATATGTAAGCTTCACCAACCTTTCTGCTTTTCAAAGCGGTCACTGCTTAGTAATGGAACAAAGTGGTCTGGTTGCCACAGATTCTTTGATGTTACCGGTACTTCTTTCCCAGTGGTCCACATAATGTGCAAAGGATTGGTGTGTGTTTTCCCTCTTGGATTGAGAGTTGTATTTAATATAGAAACACGATTATCTGTTAGTCCATTCACCGACGGAAACACTGAAGTTATGCTTCTGTTGATAACAGTTGCTAATGGATGCATAGTCAATATCGATGAAAACTTTGAATTCTGAGCGCAAGCAATACACGCCTCACTAAAAGAAGGTGAGACCAGATCTAGTGATAACATGCTGCTGTAGTTTCTGTAAAAGTCTTCATGCAATACCATTTCTAAACATGTTCGCACACGAAGTTCAGTCGATATGACTTCTTCACCAGTAAGTGCGATGGACACTGAATGAAAAAGGCAGTTTCCATCGCCGGTGACATCAGCAGGCTTAGTATGCAGAGTTCTAAAGTTTTTCAAAATTTCAAGAGAAGGACCATGTCCTTTCAAACGATTGCTCTTTAAATCATATTTCAAGCCTCTATCCTTAAGTGTATGACTCAGCATTTCAACCGAATTTTTCAATTCATCAAAGCTAATTTCAGCACTTTCGGTAAGGGTTTCCAAGCAGCTGTTGAAATAATTACTTTCGTCCACGTCTGAAATTTAGGAAATTACCTAGACATATAAAAATACATATAAAAATACGTAGACATATTCTTACTGGAGACAAATCCATGAATCTGAATACATGCTAAAATGTCATTAAATTTTGTCATCTGACTTTCAGTATTTCAGTGGTATCAAATTTCTAAACAAAGTGCTGCCACGAAAATCGTAGTAAAGGAGATGAAATTCCATATTTACAAATTCTGCCAAAAAACAAAAGTATACATTCATTGAAAATAAGGATAAAATCAATATTTACTTTGAGTGAAAGAAACTGCATTATTATTATTGTCGTTATTGAGAAGACAACCATTATCAGTCAAGTCTGCTGTATTACCATGTGAAATACCAATACTTCGAATCGTATCTGTAACAGGAAGGGAAAGCTGTTAAAATGTATTCGATAGAAGTAGAACTGAAGACATTTCTTAAGTCTCCATTGTGCTTACATAAACTAATTGACTAGTAACAATAGATGAAAAATATTCTTTAAGAATCTATCTTAAATTGTTCTTTATTTTATCACTATGAGGTTTTACTAGATCAAACTGAAGACATTTCTTATGTCTCCACTGTGTTTACAGAAACTAGTTGTTTAATCACTCAGAAGACAAAGCATGAGGTTGGATTTGTTAGGAACTGAGACACCTCAAACAGAAGACATCACTTTTATGCCTCCACTAATCACATTTTAACGTATTCTATTTCATTCACTTATGAAAAATTCAATACACCCGCCCTCAAACATAAATTTTCGCTTTTGTATATCAAAAGTTGAAATCTCATCAGCAAAATTTGTTTCTTCAGCTATAGGTCCTGACTGATTTTACATAAATACTTCAAAATTGACAGAATATTGGTAAAAATTCAAAGTTTACAAGGAAATGAAAGAGGCTATATTTGACAAACATTATCTAAGAATCGACCTGAAATGGGAAAACATTTAATCAATATGAAGATGTCCGAAACCGACAGTCAAATATTCAATCAATCTAAAGACATGACACATATACAGTGAAATTAAAAATAAAATCAATATTTACCCTGAATGATAGGTGCTACATAATTGTAATCATCATCAAGTGAATTTCTGTTATCAACAGCTACAACTGCATCTGTATATGTTGTACTATACGAAGAAGCAACACTATCTGCAACTGGAGAGGAAAGCATAAAAAATCAATACCATAGAATTCAAACTGTACATGAAACGTAAATAAAATCAATATTTACCCTGAATGATAGGGGCTACATAATTACAATCATCATCAAGCTGATTTCTGTTATCAACAGCTACAACTGCATCTGTATCTGTTGTACTATACGAAGTAGCAACACTATCTGCAACTGGAGAGGAAAGCATATAAAATCAATACCATAGAATTCAAACTGTACATGAAATGTAAATAAAAAAAATATTTACCCTGAATGATAGGTGCTACATAATTATAATCATCATCAAGCTGATTTCTGTTATCAACAGCTACAACTGCATCTGTATCTGTTGTACTATACGAAGTAGCAACACTATCTGCAACTTGAGAGGAAAGCATATAAAATCAATACCGTAGAATTCAAACTGAATAAATTATGTCCCAACTTTATTGGCCCAGACTATATTCTATTTCCTTCAATATTGAAAATTCAGTACATTGGCTTAAGGATTAATTTTGGCAGCTTTTTATTTTTAAAAAATAATCTTTGTCAGCAAGATTGCTGCAGCCTTTGCTTCTTTTGCTATACTGCTATAGGTTGAGACCCATTTGATGCATATACTTCAAAATTGACTTGATAAACAAATCGAAATAAATTGAATGTTGCATTCAAGGCATAAATGAATTACCTTGCTTAGCAAAGTCCATATTACTAAAGTTATCTGAATAGCCTTGTTTATCCGTCACTACTTTCGAATCATATGGATCTACAGCTACAGAAACATCTCTCTGAACAACGTCTAGAACAAAACATTTTACAAAAACATCAGTGACACAAATGAGATCAGATAAAATTGAGTCAGATCAGTATTAACATTGAGTGAAAGGAGCTACATTATAAGCATTATCATTATCAACGAGAAAACTGCTTTCAACAGCCACTGCTTTATTATCATGTGATAAACCAACATTTTCAATATCTGTGACAAAAAGGAGGTCTTAAATAAATCTTACACAAGCAGCCTGTTAGCTGAAATAGCCCTGTTGTGTTAGCAAAATTCATCAGAAAGGTGAAACTATATATACATCGTTGAGATAATGACTGACAAAATCCTAAATCTTAAAAAGTTTTTTGAAGAAAAAGTATTTCCCGTTTATTCTAGATGGCACCTCTACACCGGCCCCTGATGGAACAATTAGAAAACTGTTCTAGCTTCAAGGACACATTACCCTGACTAGCTCCATGGAGGTTTAAGTAGCAAGCCAATACAGTCTCTGAAAAGTGTCTTACTGATTATTCTCATATAGTTTCATGATGCTAGCACAAATAATTTGTGAGAAACAGTGTCCAGAATAAAAAGTTGATGCTGATGATTTGGATGGCTCATTCTATTACCTATCAGCTCCTCTGACTTGAGGTCAAAGCGGAACTATAAATGGACGCCACAGAAATTGTCCAATCAAACTGAAGACAAAATGTCTCCACTACTGCTGACTAAAACTAGTACACAAAATAGTTTCAATGGAGCTGTCTGAATCTGATAGACTACCATTCAATCAATCTAGAGACTCGAGATGAAAGTTAGTAATAACTGAGGACATGATGCTATAAAAATTATAGGACAGCAGAAAAGTTAATTAGATAATAGCTCAAACTCAAAGGACATGGAATATAAATTTTTTCCATCAAAATAAAGACATCTGATGATACAAGAATTACTAGACTGAAAATACGCTTCGGCCATAATCAAAGAATAAACTGATAAAATTCAATATTATTTACAAATTGTGCCAAAAACTAGAATCTACACATTCAGTGAAATTATGGATTAAATCAATATTTACTTTCAGTGAGAGGAACTGCATTATAATTATTATCTAGAGCTACATTTGCTGTATCATGTGTAATATCAATACTTCGAATAACATCCCGAAAGAGAAAGATAATGCCATTAAAATAAATACCAGAGAAATCATTTCTCTCTTCAGCGCTTTTAAACTAGTCTAAATATTTCTTTATTAATCCACAGCAAAAAGGGTAACATTCCAGCAATATAGAGACTGAGATAAATCAATCAAAAATGCCTGAAATGGGTGTCATTGAATCAATCTAAAGACATGATATATTACTTAATCAAACTGGAGACATCATTAGCTTGACCGAGATTAAGCTTTCGTCATTTTTATGTTAACAAAGCTCATGTTATTTTATGTACCTTGCCCAAATGTAGTACTATTCCAGTGGTTCGGTTGATTGTTATTTGCTGCTTCATGTGAATGAAGTGGGCTTTTTAAACAAACGTAAATTTGAGCCATACCTAAAAAGATAATGAAATAATTCAGTTGTTCAACAAATTGAAATCTAGAATCAGTTCAAGTACCGCGATCCATTAACTTGTGAATACCTTGTGGCCTAGAAGATTTAATACAAGCGTTGTACTCTCCTGATGTACAGTCATCAACTGGTTTGCTTGTATCAAAAGCTGTACGCAAATACACATCAAATTGGGTAAAATCTGAAACAAAATAGGAAGTATTTCCATAATTTCACAGATTACTAGAAAAAAAAGAGCATTAATTCACCAAAAAAATTTTTATGATTTCTCCAACTATGTATGTCAATGACTAATTAAATAATCTTACACACCAATATTCAATCAATCTAAGGTAACAAAATATTACTTAATCAATCTTGAGACACCTGATTCTAAGAAATTACTTGATTGCTTGATTAAAATGGATTCCATAGAAATCAAACTGAAGACATTTCTTATGTCCCCACTATGTTTACATAAACTAGTTGTTAAATCACTCAAAAGGCAAAAGCATGAGGTTTTACTAGAACAAACTGAAGACATTTCATGCTATAAGAATAACGGGATTGAAATTGAACTATGGTCATTGAAATTTAAACAAAGTTAAAAAAACAATTACCTTGTTTAGCTTGTTGATTGTTATCCGTCACTACTTTGGAGTCATATGGATCTACAGAACCATCACTGCTGTTATCAACAGCTACAACTGCATCTGTATCTGTTGTACTATACGAAGTAGCAACACTATCTGCAACTGGAGAGGA